>PVJX010026683.1:0-26618 GCA_004027295.1 Dolichotis patagonum
TACTATGTCCATAGTTCCCAGAACAGAGTCTTACACATACACACACACAAAAAAGATGCCCAGGAAACATCTGTGAATTGATCTGGAAATTTCTAAATAATTACCATTGAAGCCCAAATTTGTACTAAATGTCATAGGGAATTGGTGAGCTGTGTCATAACAGTTCTTTCCCTTCCCTCAGAATCACAAAATTTTAAAACTGGGGGAATAATGGGGGAATTGTATATATTTTAGTATCAAGAAGATTTGGTGTAAATTCTAGCTCTGCATTGGGTCAGATGCCTAATCTAGAAAGTGAGAAATTCCTTCCTTACATGGCTATTTTTTCCTGATCATGTGTGATACATCATTTGTGCTAAACGCATTATATCTATCTTTTCCTTCCTTCCTTTCTTCCTTCTTCCTCCTCCTTTTTGGTAAAGAAACTATGAAACCCAGAGTATGAGGGAAGAGGAAGAAAGGATGACATTTTTCCTATATCACTTTTTAAAAGATCTCCCCTTAAAGCTTAAAAAATGCCCTAGTTTGGAAAGAGATCAGGGTCTTCTGATTTCCTCTAAAATATTCAAATCTCCAGTTTAAACTCTAAGAGCCTAAAAGGGGAATTCTGCCTTATAAACACTTTCAAGTTCTCAAAGAACATAATAAATTAAGCATCATAGCTATGTAAGATTGTAGCATCAGCTATTATTAAAGTTGGTTTGAACAGTCTAATAAATTAATTAAATTATCCATAGTGAGTTCCATTTAAATGGAAACTTTAACTTCAAGTTTGTTCAGTTTCTGTATCAAGACCTCTAAAGTTGTATTTTATTGATATTTTCAAAATAAATTCCTATAACATCAAACCTATAAAAGGTTCATCACAGACCAAATACCTCTCTAACCTTTTAAGTATTCACAGTAAAAACTGTCTTTTTTATTTATATAAGTTTGGGAAAGATACAAATGTAATCATAACCCCCAAGGCACAATTTTATGGCAGTTTTCAGAACTCTTCACTATAAAAACTACTCAAACCTTCAAACATAAAAGTTCCCAATAAAATTTGTTTTAGATACTGGCAATAAAACATTCTTTGCTCTCCTCTTAACTCCAAATTTTGGAGCCACAGCTGTCCAAATGCCCAAGATATATTTCTTATCCCCTAGTCATACCTTTCTCAAACATTTAATCTCTCCCAATTGAAAAACACTATTGTTATTTATTAACTATCACTGGTATTCATATTTAAGAAATGTGTGTTAATAGAAATAAAAAATGGTTATAGTCATATAAATAACTAAGGCACTTTAAGCAACTCTACTTTTCTTTTAAAATAATATGCTCCTGCTTTCATCTAAAAATTATTGTGGCTTTTTAACACTGCATGTGTTTCATGATTAAATTTGCAAGGGTAGGTGAAAAATGTGCCCATAAGCATATATGTGGCTAACATTGGACATTCTTCAGGAGACAGATGGATCTCCCACTTTAAGGGTGTTTTCAAACTGATTTTATGCAGTTCTGGCCTCACAAGTCCCATGTGAGTACTACTAAGGTCTTCAGCACCCAGGGTGTCTGGAAACCTTCTAGCTCTGGACTCCACTGACTTTACCCAAGCATCCTTTGAGGCCTCTGAGCTTGGTACCGTCTATCTCTAACTTCCGCTTCTCCACGGAAACCCATGGAGTCTAACCCAGGTTTTCTCTCTTACCGTCAGCATACTTCCACTGCACAGCTGGAGATTGGTGGTTTGTGTAAAAGACTTCACTTTTTACATGGATTTTTTTCCTGAGTCAGCAAAGGAAGGTCACATGGAGACAGAGATTTGGGCACCACTCTAATCTGTGTTTGAACTTGGCAAGGCCACTGTCTACATAATCGTGACAAGTGCAACTTTTCCAACTGACAATTTTATTCAATTGTGAAACTGGGAGAATTTTCTTTCCCTCCTTTCTGATTTCTTTGTTCCATTGATAACCTCCTGCCAAACTCTTTCAATGACACATTTGGTCTCTCTTTAAATAAAATTCCTATCACAATCCAGACTCAGCAGAGGCAAATCTTGAGATAAGGAGTCTTGTCCACATGAGTCACTAAGGATAAAGTCTCTCAAGAGATCTTAGGAGGGCAGGTGACAAAAGATGGAAGGGCTAAGCCAGAAAACATGTGTCTACTGTCATGTAGGGATTTGCCCTCACTGTTCTCCCAGCAGAGCATTGGAAATAAATTTTACCTTTGAGTGTGCCTTTGTAAGAGGGTTCTCAGATAAAATATAAGATATCCAATTAGATTCGTAATTGACAACTTTTTGGTATGTTTCAAAATTGAATAAGACAAACTTTTACTGAAAATATTATTTTTGTTTCCTTGAAATTCAAAGTTAACTGTCCATCCTGTATTTACATTATTAAATCTGGAAAATCAGGGAGGACAAAGTGACTGGGCTCTCAAGAAAAGGACTGTGGAGGTGGGAGTTGGGCCACAGGAGAAGGGCAGTGGGGCACAAAGAAATGTTGAGCAGAGTTGAGGGGGACCTGATGGACCACCACCCATTTGAATTAATCTCTTCTATTCTGTTTTCTTTACAAGAAACTCTTCCCACTTCCTATTAAGGGAACTTGGGCCAACACTACAGAGCTCATTTTTCTTCTGTCAGTGCCTTCTCTAGGATAAAGAGTGCTTTCTGCAGTTCTGCACCAAAAAAATCTGTGCCTTTCCCACCTCAGGCCCATTGCAGGATTCCTCAGTGTTGAAGCCTCTCTTCTTTGAGTTCTGCCTGCCTGCCTGCCTGCCTGCCTACTGCCTTCCATGCCTCTGAAATTTTGCCTGTTTATGTTTAAGGACTTTGTCCTGTGTACTGATATCTGTGGCATCGAGGACTCAGGTTTCCTTGTATCCCAATTCTGTGTGTGTTTTACTATTTTGTCAATTAAGTTGGTTCAAAATTCTAGGGTCACTTCTCCATTTCTGCAGCTTATTTTTGTGATTTCACTCTTAACTGATTGTCATCAGGAACTGCTCCATCCTGAAAACTTATTGTATTAATCCACATTGAAAGTACTCTTATTCATTGGGTTTTTGCTCTGTTATCTCTACTACATTAGACGTTAGACCTGAAGGAAATCCCTCCCCAATCCAGCTGCCCTAGAAGACAGGTTAGTTATTTAGCTTAAGGCAGCTAATGATAGAAATTAAAATCCAAATAGGCAGTGGAACTGAGACTAACCTGAAATTGAATGCAATTTGATTTCCAATTGGTCATTTAAAACCCAATATTTCTGGAAACTGGGCAAATATACGACTGGTATATTTATAAAAGCTTTGGGGCAGAGGCTCCATGTTACAACCCTCTTGGAACTCCTCCTAACAGGGAGCTTTTTTTTCCTTCTTATTTTCAATAAATACTTTCTTAACTTCCTTCCTTTTGGCCAAAATTTCATTCTTTATGAGGCTACAGCTTGGTTATACAGTTTGTATGGAGTTAGCCATTTCATTATTGATTATAGATTTCTTTTTCTCATCACCACACATTGCATCCTTGTGTCAGTACTTACAAACATTAATTGTTTCATTCCATTTTATTAAAATTAAAATATCAGTACAAACACCTTTCTCTTCTGTTTTGCCTAGTTTTCTCATTACTGAGACAAAATACCCAATACCCAAATTTAAACAAGTAAAAGTTCGTTTAGCTCCAAGTTTTAGAGGTTTCAGTCTATAATCAACTGGCTCCAACACAGGGAAGTGTGGCAGATGGGTATCACAGAGGAAAAACAGTTCAAGGCAGGTAGAAAGCACAGAAACAACAATAGTCAACCACAGTCTTTTCTATACTTTTCACCTTATCCAGGCTACTTAGAGTTGACAACACACCCATAATTCTAGCACCCTTGAGCATAGCTATCTTAATTACTTTTCTCTTTTGCTGAAACAAAATACCTGACAATTGAGATTAACAAAAGAAAGGTTTATTTAGCTCACAGATTGTGGAGGTTTCAGTCTGTAATTAACTGGCTCCAAGGCAGGGTACCATGGCACAGGAGCAACACTTTAAGGTGACAGGAGACAGCAAAAGCATTGAAAGCGAAAGACATAAACAAGCCTCTTTTCCTGCCTTATATTGTAAGCAGGGTATACGCACCACCACCATGAGAGGGTGTGTAGTGCTCACACCGTCTCCCTGCCCTCCTCTTGCACAGAATGAGGATGTTCACAAAGTAAGGACCAGGGCTCCCTGCTGAGTCACTTAGTTAAACTTCTAAATTTCTTAAGTTGACACAATGTCAATACAATCCACCCCTTGTTAATCTGGCAACACGCTGCATTTCTTAAAACCACCTTCCAGATACAAAGACATGCTTATTCTTAATATTTCACAACTTGAACTTTATAGCACAGGTTTAACAATCCTTAAGAACCCGTATGAAGTTTATCAACATTATATTACACTAAAACCATAACATTTTGCCCTTGGCCCCCTAAAGACTCATGCATCTTCCTTTATGCAAAAGGCATTCAGTCTGTCTGCTACTGTGGTGACCTCAAGTATCAAAAGTGTCTAGTTACAGTGTCATGTGATGTTGATCTCCTTGTGACAGTTGTTACTCTAGTAAATTGCAGTAAAATATGTTCTTCCATGGTTCTCATGTACTTCTACGATATATAATATGCACAATAAAAATATATGCGTTAACCAACTATTTGTTATCACTAAGTATTTTAATAAGCAGCAGGCTATTAGTAGTAGTTAAGTTTTGGCCAGGCAAAAGATACACACCCTCCTGTTATTCAAGGGTCAGCTGTGCTTAGTTTTTCATGCTATATCCCAAATCTGAAATAATCTACTTTTTAAAAATTGTGACTCAACATGAAGTGTTACATATTAAAAATAAACATAGAAAAATATAATTTTTTCCTTCAAAAGTAAGCTTAAGTTTGATGCTCGTTTCCAAAACTCTTTGATTAATTTTGCCCATTTCACATTCTAGAAGAACAAAAGGAGTAGAAGCAAGATGAAAGAATACAGCAACTGTCACATCTGAGCTGTCAAGTGAAATGAAATAAAGTGAAATGAGAAAAATTATCATACACATGTAAACATAGCAATGAAGTACTCAAGACATTTAGTTTTTTTCTTGGAATTAATGATTTGAGGAGCAGTATATCTGTGAAATCAAATACAAAGGCATGCTTATCTGAAAAAACTAAGATTTTTTTTAGTGTCTTCTCAATTCATTAAGCTATCACTATTCAAAAGTAAGGGCAACTAAAAGATGAAAACTACATCAAGATTAACCCCTGACAACTGTGAAATTGAAGTAAAGGTTAATAGTATTCTGACCCCTTTTCCCTTCCTTATATTTTTTTACTCTGTAGGCCACTTAATATCCATGAAGATAGGGAACATTTTGGCTTTTTTGTACTTCTTTCAGGCATACTTAGACTAAAGTGGTTTAGCTACTACATGAAATAAAAGGTGGGAAATCATAGCACATCTCTAGAATTGGATTGGGTCAGTCTTTTGTTTTCGATCATATGTTGCTGGACTACAATCGCCTCAGGTGTGCACGTGTGCATGGCAGGCTCTTTGTACCTGCACCCTGAGCTCCGGAGTAATTTTCTGGATTAGGGAAAGAAGTCAAATAGGGAAAATTACTAGCACAAATGGTTGAAATGAGGTGGTCCAAAAGATAAATTCCAGATATTCAAAGTTGAGCCTAAATTTTCAAGATGTGAGTGAATTGTCAGAATTAGTAGATATAACAATTCATAAAAATACCTTCTGTGATTGATGGCTTAGGGATAAGGTTGTCCATACAAGAAACTGTAGGAGGATTCAGTGATTATTTTCATCTACTATATACCACACACACACACACACACACACACACACATATGCACGCACACATAGATTAAATGAGTGGGCACTATTGAAATAGACATATCTCTAAGGCATATTAGTTAATACAGAGTATTTACATAAAGTTTAATAAACATGAAGTTCTGACAATTGAAAAATGTGTTTAAAGCTATCTTCCCTGTTTAAATCTATGAAATATCTAAGTCTTTACTTAGTTTAGGGTAATGTTGCAAGATTGTATTATTTGCATTAATTCCTTTAATCAGCGCATACTGGTTATATATTAACACGTGTCAGGCACACCACTGAGCGTATTGAAAAGTACTGTGCAAGTCCCTGATGTGTCTTAGCATCCTGGAAATTTACACAGGATGAGTGTCATGACCCAGATTGTGTGCAGTGTGTGTGAGCAGTGAGCTTTCTACACCTGAGAGTTAGGATAGGCGCCTTTGACCAAATGACAATAAGAGACTCTGAGTGGCCAGGAGGTGACAAAGGAAGAGCAGAGAAAATCTAGAAAACAGAACAGCTTTTTCTTCCTGAAAGGATTTACTCTGAATTTAGTATTCATTTTGATCCACCAGATACATTCACAGTGGTTGTAAATAAACAAAAATATACCAAAAAATCATGAAGAAGTTATGATGAAATCTATTACTCTCCAAGGGCCTTTTGGTGCTTTGCTGCTGGAAGTCAGATTCATTCTATGGGTCTGACTTGAAACAGATGGTGTGTAACAGTGACTTAATGAGATAAATGCTCCTCCTCAAGTTAGGATCTGTGGCGGAGCCTTTATTAGTGAAAATATTTACTACATAATAAAATCAGTTTCCTATATCCTAACTCTTCTGAAACTAGTAACATTTTATGTGTCTGTTATCCAATATTAGAATTTATGATCTGGGATACAGTTATATAATCAATCGAGTCAGTACTTATATTTCTTATAGTTTATCTTAAACAGAACTGTTTTATAATTGCTTTTGTGCTTTCCTATTTGTTTTTTCTTGTAAAAGAATAAAAGGCTGAGGATATTAACAAGCCAGCTGTTAGCACTTCTTTGATATTTCCCTGTGGCCTGCTCCATTAGCGGGGGCTAAGTTCTTAATATCAGTTGGATTTGTTAATTATTGGTAAACAGTGTGTATAATAGATTCATTCTGTGCATGTATTTTTACTGTGGGAATTTGGGGTGCTCTTATCTTTAATAGGTTTGTTAAAAAATTCCTAAAAGCATAATCCATTTTTCCAACTTTTCTAAACTAAAGAAAATTATGCTTTCATTTAAGTATACAGCTAAAACAAAAATAATTTATGGTTTTTATTCAAGAAATTGCTTCAGATGATTTTGGGTCACACTGTGTACATCTAAAACTATAGAAGAAAAAAAATAGAAAAGGCTACTGCATTTGTGACATAAACCCATACTGGTTTCAATTATTCATTTACTCAGGGTCTACTTTATATACCAGATTTTGTGGTAGGCTTTATGGAGATGAAAGTAATGGTAGCAATGGGGAAAATATCACCCTAGAGACTCCTAAATAGCTGATCCTTTTAAATGAAGTTCAAGGGCATTTGGTGTGGCATTTGCTTTTCTAGAGGAGACAAAGACAAGCTCCAGTAAATTATGCCACAGACAGCCAACAAATGCCTAATTCTATTCTCCTTGGTGGTAGCCCAACTCTGGGCTAGATCAATTTATGTCTTTACAGTCCCATCACAAGAGACACCCACAGGGAAACCCAAAGACATAGCTCTGTATGTTTAGCCCTCAGGCAGAGAGATAATAGGAATAATTTATTTCACTGGGAGTGTTTTTAAAAAGAAAAAAAGTCCCTTGCTGAGTGAGCCCATTTTGAGAACGCTCTGGGATAAAACCTGTAGTACAGGTCTGGAGGCACCTGCTGCATGGTGCTCAGATTAGACATCCTGGAACATTCAGCCTCTCCCTCAAGGTAACCTCCATGAAGGATGTGACAGCTGGAAACAGAGCCAGCAAAAGCTAAAGAGTGAACTTAAGCTTCAGCTGCTTTTGGAATCTCCAAGACCATGTTCCTGATTTTTCTGGAATAGAGTCAGAGATTTATTCGTACTTCTTACTGAAGCAGAAGCAAAATTACATGCAAACTGCTCCACTACTTGCCTAGCCTATGATTGTTCTCTGGAACTGATTCTTAAAATCCTTAGTATGCCCCAAGAACACCTTAGAAAAGTGATCACATCCCTGATTTGAAGATTTAGAGGGCAGCAGATTTCCCTCGACTTCTCCGCACATATAGGTCCACAGAGAACAACAAATGGCAATGACCCTTCCTGCAGGAGCCGGCGCGGAGGCAAGTGAGGCGCAGGCAGACCCCCCGAGTCCCACGTGGCCTTCGGCACACATGTCCTAGTGAAGCAAAGTTAAAAATCGGCAATAAATTAATGAGAATATGCCTCTGAGTGGCAATCATCCATCCATTTCATCTTAGGGCACCTTTTAATTATTGTTTCTAATGACAGAGTTTGGGGTCATGATTTCAGAAAAGGAAAAAAACCCTTCAGCTTTCAAAATAATAATGTGCAGTCTCTGAATTCTTCAAAATTGGAACAATCAATACATGTTACTTATGATTGGCTCTTTTTACAGTCTGGATAGTGATGTCATGTCACTGGGATGAAAAAAATGCTTGCTAAGTTTGGTTTTTTTTCCATCAAAAAGAGACTGGCATTTGAGGCTGCTTACCAGGTACAGATTGTAATTACAAGTACCATTCCCTGTACACCTTCTTTATCTTCAAAGGGTGCTTCATTGAGCATGAAAGTCACAGAGACAGGGAAAAACAATACCTGTGTTTTTTACTTCCCATTTTTCTGTTAACTGGGCATATGCTCATTGTAAGCAGAAAATCACTCAACTGCTCACTGGTGATCTTCACAGCTGACTAGTATCTCAAACACCTCTAAAAAGTATGCTTAGGAATTTGTGCAAATGACACACGTTGACAGCAGGGTTGCTTCTCAAGAACCATGGTGTGAAGACTGAGCACTTCCTCCCTCTCCTTCCTGGCTACTCTCATGGTGACACCTCCCAAACAGGGTGATTTCCTAGGGCCACTGGGAATAGAATATCACAGTCTGGAAATTGTTTTTAAGTATGTCTGAAAGTAAATGAAGACAATCAACATGAGTCAACAGTCTGTCATCCTTTTTATAGGTGACAAAACTAACTGAAGAATAGAGGGTGCAGTCATCCCACAGAGAAGCAAAACAAGCAGAGGACAGGAACTATGGTTCCAGAGAGTTCTGTTGGTCATCCATGGAAAATTCATATCTGCTGCTGGCCCTTCCTTTCCCTTCAGCCACCGAGAGTCTATCTTATCTCTGCCCCTGTTGTCAAAATTCCATGTTTAGAAAGGGTGGAATGCAAAAAAAGAAAGAAAGAGAGATGAGTATATTTTTAGCTAGTTATGAGAAACTGAGAGCCTCATCACTTTTTAAATTACAGTTCTAATTCCAGCTTGCTCTTTCCTATTTAATAAAACAAGCAACTATAAACAGTTTTAGAAAGTATATGTTTAGAAAAATAACATATATGTTACAAAATATCTATACAAGTATACACACACACACACATACATAGGTAGTCTTTTATTGAGCTTTAAACCTGCAAACTTTCCATCAAGGCTGCTAATATCTGATCTATCACTTTTTTAGAAATAATGATACTATGGGAGTTGAAAGAGAATTTTAAATGGAGAGAGACTGTAAGGTTAACATTTTTAAATGTATCACAGGATATGTGTGCACCACTGTCTTTAGTGATTATTCTTGGCAGAGCAAAATATTGATCCCAGTCCAAAATGAAAATTCTCTAGCAGAATGAAAACTGGAATTTAATATAGGCTTTAAACTCTTGATTCAGAAGCTGTCCACTGAGAGATTTACATAAATGAAGTGCATTAGTTGTCAACAGATTTTCCTACACTTCCCAATCCTCCTTAATACAAGGTTATCAAGGTCCAACCCATCTTCCTATTTACACTTTCTCTCAAGTCGGTTTAATATTCAAAATTTATTATTGTACACCCACCAAGCTCTTTTCAAACAATGTATCCTCACTTGAGTTAGCATCACTTTTTCGGTGTTTTTGAACAGACTACTATATCTGTAAGAGAGCTTTCAAGGAACAAAAAAAATACATTTAAACATTTACACTCAGTCTCAATTTCATCAGTATTTCTTTCTACTGGAAAAAGTTTAAGTTCATCTACACAAATACCAAGCCCAAGTTACTCTCTGCTTTACAAAACCATAACATTTCATTATTACCAGTTTCTATGAAATCTTTGAAAGATATTTCAATTTATTTACACATTTATACGTTTTAAAGAGATTTCCTCATGTATTCATTTGGTGATTTTATTTTCTCAAGTCTTAGAGGTCTTGAGAAGGCCACAAATTTAAGGTGTTGTGAATTGGATGTTAAACTGGCAGCTACCATTAGAAGGGCTGCCTGAGTTAATTATGTGAGGTTTAGCTTGGTTTGTAGGCATACATTGCTTTGGTTTCATCATTATTTTTATTGCTCAGAAGAACAAAGAACGCTTTCATTTGTTACTGTATGTTGTATCACAATCCTTTTATCTTTTCACCAATACAAAGAAAGTATTAATTTTACTGCTGCAACTCACAATTAAGAGGCAAAACCATGAGAAGATACAGCTCATCTATGACTTTGCTTATTTAAGTTTCTATGAGTAAAATGTAGTTGACAATATATTTTTATCCCATGCTTTGCCTGATATCTATGTCTTCAAAAGAGAATTTGAATTACTTCCTCTACTATAAGTTCTGAGGAGCTATTTTAAAATTAACAATTACTGCTAGTCTGCCTCTTACAGGACAAGAAACTCAAGAATCTCAAAGTTTAAAGACTTAGTTGCTGTCTAATGAGCCTCAGGAGAACCGAGGAGAGTCTCAAGAAACAGTCATTGAAATTTGACCTGACACTGACAAAATTCTCCTTTGCGGGTTTTTGTTAGGAATCATCAAACTTCAGGCATGACACGTTCATCACTATTTGTTAGCTGTGTGTCTGCTTGATCCCATAAACTTCACTTCACCAGAGCATCTGCTTTGGCTCTATCCATGTGCAAATGATTATTTTCTACTTTGCTGTCAGTAATTTCTATGATGTATCAGTGTGATATTGTAGAGATACACCCTTACAGAGCTATCATGAGACTTGGTTTCTCTCCTCTTTCTGCCAGTAGCTGTCTAAGGACACTGAAGGTGTCTTTGCACTGAGTGTGTCTGTTAGATCCCTCTGAGCTTCATTTGCTCATCGCAAGATAGAGACAGCAAGGAACACACTACACGTGTACACACCCAACCAACTCTGGCTTTGAGTTTCCTGTATGTGCATAATAAAGAAAGGACTTTCTTCCTAATATCTTAGTAGAATTTTAGGGTGAAACTGAATGCCTTCTTATGAACTTTTTAAAAGTCATTGGCTATGTACTATTTCAAACCGGGGCTAGCTCTTTAAAATTGGAAAAATTCCCAAACAGTGTAAAAACGTTTCTGAGTTTCACATGGCACATTGAGAGATGCACATCTGGTATCATTCTCCAAGGATACAGAAAGTATTTTCCTTTTAATGTTTGTCTCTCTAAAATTCCAAACATGCTGGTTGTGACCTTTTGTGTTTAGTTGTGTGATTACATTTTACAATATCTCAACTGCCTGAAGTTATATCTTTATTTTTTAAAGATGGAAATTAAGAACAACAAATGAGACAGACTGTGGCCTCTTCCCATTCCTTGCTCCGTTTGACTCTGCAGCACCTGGTGACTGTCCATGTCTTGTCACTATCACCTTTTCGTGGGGGTCTGCAGTTCCCGCTTCTTATTTCCCTCTGCACACTACACTGTCTCCTGGACATTGGCTGCTCCTCCACTGTGTCTTTCCCCCAGTTTCACTCCAAGTCCTCTAGTACACGTCCATGTCCACTTGTATTCTCTTTGACCACATGCAGACAATTTTCAAATGTATTTGTTTAAAAATTCTTTAGTGATTCTTCTTTATTCCCATGACACAGTTTAAATTAATGAACAAAGGAATTAGCTTGTCTTTTACAACCACTTCCTTCTCTCTCTGCGACAGGCACTGGGCTATCTAGGCTTGCTTAACTACGCACCAGTGCCTGAACTGTCAAGGCCAGGATGGGCAAATTTCACATTTCTTGTCTGTGCTACTTACTTCTCTTGAAAATTCCTGTCTGCTTCCCTCTAACCAGTGTTAGAATGTGTTGGTCATTTTTTGGAGACCTACCAGTTTCTTTTCTCTTGTGGCCTTAATGACAGTAAGCAGAACAGTTGCCTTCTTGGCCTGCTGTGTGTTCCCCAGCAGTGATGCCTACTATGCTATTTTAGTGGTGTATTTAGTCAACTGACTAATCTATATTGTGCAGAAGAAGCAAAGGAACTTTACTGGAGTTTGTTACATCCCTTTGACCTTACTTTGTTAAATAGTTCTTCCTTGATCCTGGATTAACTCTTAGGTAGATCTCACAGTGTCTTCCATCTTTTTTCATGTCTGAAGAAGTTCAATGCCATGTAACTTAAATAGATTGTCACTCTGTTATCTGCTGTGAAGCTCTCTTCTCTCCCAGCTTGGGCCTAGATGGATTGGGAGATTGGGACCAGCAGACCCTCTCTTTGTACCTTCTCCTGCTCAGTCTCCTTCACTACTCCCTTACTGCTATTTCAGACCCAGCCAGGTCAAGGTGAAAAGGTTGGTTATGATGAATGAAGGGATATCTTAGACACATTGTTGATTTTATTTGTTATTGTCCCTTGACACTTAAATGTTGCAGTGACAAGAAATAGCCTTTTTAACTCATGGAAATGTTTTGTAAGTAAATTGGAAGCATTTGCTATAATAACTGTGGGCTATCACAAAACATTACAGATTGGTGGTTTAAACAACATCTGAGGAGAACTTGAGAGGGAAGAGGCTGGGGCAATGTATGATACATTAAGTATTCTCCTTCTAAATTTTTATACTTCCAATCCTTAGTCATATACTGTGGGGAAAATCCTGGTGATAAAGCATGCTTGGCTTATTCAGCAAATTGAAACCAAAATCATGTGATTGGAATGCAAATAGGGGAGAAAAGAATGACAGACAATTAAGATAGATAAGCAAGAGTGAGAGCACAGAAAGCCTTGAGTATGTGGTAAAAATCTGGTTTTAATCTCAAGGTAAAGGCAGAGGAACACAAGCAATGTATGAGATTTCCATTTGAAAACCCCCTAGCTAATAGATGGATAATTTGTTATAGTGAGGAAAGAGTGAAAGCAAGGAGGTAAGTATCCAGTTGCTAGTAAACCAGAGCATGTTTAGGCTTAGAATGACAGCAATGGAGAAGGGCAGGGAATGGCCATGAGACGTGGTTTGGAAGTTAAAGAGCCCAAAGGCAGAGAATCAGGGAAATAAAAGGTGAAGAATTACTTCTACTTGGAAGGTGAAATTAGAAAATGGAGGTGAATACAACTAGTATTCACCTGATCTGGGAAATCCTGAGCTAAGTGTAGATTTGTTTTCTGATCCATATGTAAGGGACAAAATGACTGTAGATTTCCATTCAAATCACACTTAATTGGGGATATTTGTTAAAAACACAAATGGATGGGTCAAAAGACAAACCACAAGGACTTGAACTTGGAACTCATTGGCCATGACTAGACATAGGCATCAACATAGGTTGAGATTTCACTTACAAGAGAATATAAGAGGAAAATGGCCAAGGGGCAGAATTTTTTTTTTTTTTTTTTGTACTGAGGATCGAACTCACAACCTCATGCTTGCCAGGCAGGCACTTATGCCGCTGAGCTAAATCCCCGGCCCCAAGGGGCAGCATCTTGAGCAACTGAAACTAATGCTGATCGTGGGAAGTAGCGCTGGCAGAGAGACCAAGATTAAGGATCCACCTTGTTCAATAGTTTCTCAATATGTATAAAATATAGAGGTAATGAAGTTAAACTCATTTTTCATCCAGTTCTCATTTTGGCTCTAAACAAAAAATCTAAAGTAGCAAGATCTAAGAGAAAATTGTCCAATCTGTAGCTCAATAGGCAATTGTTTGGAAACATGTTAAAATGTAGAGGAATTTTCTTATCTTGTTGGTATTATGACCTTGAACCCATGTGTATAAGTCATTCACAGCAGGCAATTACTACACCTAAACACCAATGGGAAGTTTACAAATATAAGCTGTTTAAGCACAGACCTTCATCTTTCTAGCATGGAAACTTGGGCAGGTTATTTAAGTTCTTTGGACTTCAATATTATTTACCTGTTAAATGAAGATGACTCATCCGGCAAATTAATCTAAGGGTTAAATTATTTGACAGATGTGAAATCCTTAGACAAGTGTCTGTAACACAGTAGCACTAAAATAATGTTGGCCACAGATATCATATGCAGCTATTTTCTTCTGGATATTAAACCAACTATAGTATATCCAGATTCCTGTAAAACTTTGTGACAGTTTTCCATGTTCAAACATAAGCTGAGTGTTGAATTCATCACCCTCTGGAAAGAACTACTTATAGACTGGATAGGAATCATATTTACCTTACAAATCTTGCACTGACCAGAACTATTATTTTAAAAAAATCATTTGAATCTGAGGATTCCTAGAATCCCAATTACAGAGTAAGGTAACAGGGAGATTAAAATTTCTTAATGGTTTTCTCTAAATTTTGTGAATGTTAAGTTTTCTTTTTCATTTGACATAATTTTCTTTCTTTTGAGTCTACTCAAATGGAATCACTGCAAAATGGGTTAAGATCTTCACTTAAATAAACTTTTTACATAATTCTCATCATACCCAGCCTTGAAGGGACTTGAGATCAGAGTGACTTTAAATTCTTTATATTTTGTAGACTACAGATACCAAAGTTCCAAAATAACTGTTACTATAAATCAGTCCAAATATCAGCTCAAAAGCTAGATGCAGAGTATTTAGAAAATTTCTTACTTTGGATGAGTGTGTAGTGAAAACCTATCTTATCTATCACTTATTTATGAAGTATCCTTTAACATAATATACTTGTCTTAAAAGTGAGCTACTTTCAAAGCTATTTAAAATCTCATATTTATGTAGCTTTTAATCTTAAGTTTGAACACAAATTAAGTGTAATTAAATGTGTCAACAGCTTAATAAGATCAAAACACTGTAACAAAATTTTTTGGCTGTTACCACTTCTTCCCCCTTTCAAACATGTCAAGAATATATTTAACCTCAGAAAGTAATTTTTAAAGTTTGGTAATGCTGCGTGGCTGTCTGATGCCGTGCACACTGAGTCCCACAACCTTTTGGAGACCTTGTTTCTAACTAGTCACAGACAGAAAAACTGCTTCCTCTTTCTTATTAGCAAGGGGATCTTTTACCTAGAGATTTCAGAACAAAAGGTAAGTAAGACAGTTAATTATATCCCAGGCCTTGCATGCAGAGTTAATGAATTTTAATGCACATCAATTAATAGCTAATTGAGTTTTTGCCTGACTATAGATGGAGGTATAGAATAATGAGAAAAGAGACACAATTTTAACTACAATATAATATTATGACTTTGTGTTTCTTGTTTTCTCTGTTTTTAAGTCAAAATCAGAAGTAGCATATTTGTATTTTCCAAGCACTTTCTGAAATTCAGAGCTTATAGGTAAGCAAGCATTGTTAAGAGTGTAAAGTTTGTCTTTTCACATCAGGTAAATATAAACTCCTTATAATTTTAAATAGAGCAATGTTGTTTCAACATGTTACTACATGACACACAGGCAAGGGGGAAATCCTGTTGTTTATAATGTAACTATAGTCCAAAGAAAAAACAGAAATAAAAAGGAAGTGGGGAAGGCAGAAGGAAGGGAGGAAAAAGAGAGGGGAAAAAAGGAAAGAGAAAAGGAAAGAAAGAGAGAGAGAGAAAGGGAAAAGAGAGAGAGAAAATAGGTCTCAGATGTTTAAAGGTCTTAATTCCATTTCTTGGTTAACAAAGGTGAAATAAGCTCAAGATTCTGAATCTTATGAGTCAAAATTCAGTTTCCTCACAACAGAATATACAAGTTCAAAATAACATAGAAACAACAAAGACACACTATCAATTTATAGTAATCCACTCTATATGACATTGGGATAAGGGTGGGCAGGTAAATCAATGGAACAAATACACAATGCAACAATAGACACCTATATGTTTGACTGACTTTTAGTGAAAGTTTCTACATAATTCAGTGAGAAAATAAATTGACTTCTCAATGATGCTAGAAACAAGTACACAAGAAAAGAAAATTTAGAAAAATAAAACCTGGATTTTGAGCCCTATATTGTGGCATGCACAAAAATTAATATGTAACCACTTAAACATAAATCTAAAATCATAAAATGCTTGCAAGAAACAAAAGAAAACACTTTTGATCTTTTAAAGGACACAAAAAGAGAATCATAATTAAATGATCAGTTAGGTTTTATATAAACAAAAAAGCTTGGCTTTTTAGAAAGTTGCAATTCAAAAAGTAAAAGTAAGCAACAGCCAGAAAGAAAATATTTGTAGTATAGCCAGTGGTCAGAGAACACACTTTTTGTCCCAGAACTCAAGAAGGCTAAGGCAGGAAGATCACAAGTTAAACCTAACCTTGGCAGCCTAGTGATTCAGCAAGTTTCCTCCTCCTACAAATATATAATATATATATATATATATATATATATATATATATATATATAAATATTTCATATATATAATATATACTATGTCATATATAATATAATATACCATATAATTATATCTATATCTAATCTGGGAATGTAGCTCAGTGTGTAGACCCTGGGTTCAGAAAAAAATTAATGCATCTATATAACAACTCGTATCTAAAACTTGTATCTAAAATATGGAATGATCTTCTACAATCAATAAAAAATAGATGAACAGCTCAAATAACATTTAGAACCAGAGCATATAGTCCTTTCATTACATGTATGCAATATATAAATGACTAAAGAATGGTAAAAATGCTTATTAGTCATAAGATAAGTGAAACTTAAAATTATGATGAGATAACACTTATCATTTGCTAAAATTAATATACCAAAATAGTGGTAAACTTAGTATTGATAAACTTAAAAACACTGAAGAAAAATCGGAAAAACAGAAGCACATGCAGATCTCACCCATACAAACAGAGCAAACATGTCTTGTTGGGCCACCTTGACCTTTTCTTGATTCTGTCACCTAGCATGATTTTCAGAGCAGAAACTTCATGGATAGCAAACAACCAAACTGTGTTTACTTGGATCAAATGTCACCAGATGCCCCATAAGTTTATAAGAAGAGTCAGTTAAAATTTTTAATATATTAATAAAGGCTAAATAGTTTTGATAAGAGAGTATAAAACTGTTCACTGCTGCATATATGGGGATTCTGTACCCTCTGTCATACTTTTCCTCTGTGAACTATACCAGATATCCACAGAGAAGATTGTTTAGAGAGTTAACAAAATTTCCCTCATGGCCCTTGCTGCAGGAGAGAAACTAGGCCTCGGTGAAAATCTGCATTCCAACTCATCTCTCCCAAGTCCCCAGAACAAGAGAGTATTCACAGAAAAAAGTCACAGAGTCCTGCCTTAGGGCACTGCTGTAAATCCATTAGGGAAAGGGAACAGGAAGAAAATAAAGTTCTCTCCTGTGACCTTGGCAGGAAAGTGTGCTAGGCAAAGCACTGCACTCTGATCCTCAGGTTCTCTCACCTAAAATGGATGCAGTTGGTGAGCTGTAGTCTCTCTAGGAAGTAAACATTGAGGACTCCTACTCCTACCTCAATCCCCACAAACTGTAATGGAGGAACTTAAAGCCATGCAACACATTCCAACACAGCCCAACTCCTGAGTATATATATATACAAACCTTCCCAACAAAAGCCCACCACAACTGTAGGCACAGACATATGATTTATCTCCATTTCCACTGTCTTATACGAGATGTTCAATTCTTCACAGCAACAACTAATCACAAAGAAGGTGAAAATGTGAAAAAGCAAAATATTTAAGATAACACAATTATCTGATCCAGACTCATATGATATCTTAGAAATATGAAGCATTTCTAGTAATAATAACCAATATATTTAAGACTCATGCATAAGAAAAGGAATAACATCAACAAGATCAGAGAGATATTTTCATCACAGAAATGGAAATTGGATCAAATGGAAATGCTAGGGAAAAAAGAAAAACAGGAAGTAAGAGAAAGAATGCCTCAGTACATTCTGTTCAAGAGAGGAATCAGCTAATTTAAACATAGGCAATAAGAATTTCCTAACTTGAACCACAAAAGACAAAAGTTCAGTAAAAGACAAAGACTTAAAAGCTATGGGACAATATTAAACAGTGTAGCATATGAAAAAACAGAATTTTAGAAGAAGGAAAAAGGGCGAGCAGCCAGCATAGGCAGAGACTCAGAAGACCCGCCTCTGCCTGCCAGCCACCAACCACAGAAAGCTTGCTTCCTGTGGGCAGCCAGTGGGAACAGTGACATGCAGCCATGTGCACCTCTAGGCCACCACTGGAGGCCCTTGCTTCCTTCAGGCAGCCAGCACCCACTGGGAGAATTAGACAAACACACCCCTGTGTGCCTGCCACCATCGTGGGAGTCCCAGTGTAGACACACAGGCTGAGAGAAGCAGCCCCACCACCGTGCACCCTTGGCCATCAGGGGAGCCCCAGTGCAGCTGCAGCCCACCCCACACCCTGCTTCCTCCTTGTAAACCTGTAGTTAGAGGAACCCAGGTGCCTGTCGCATTCCCCTACACCATGGAGGGGCAGCCAAGGTGGGAAGTGCCTGGGGCCGCAAAACCAGCTTCTTGAGAGAAACCCAGGAGAATGTCAACACAAAGGAGCAAAAGGCAATCTCAAGCCTCTAGCCCACAGAGAACAAATCTGGGAGATAGTCCTGGAAGAAAACAGAAGTCATACACCTGAAACCTCCAAGAGGATAGCAACTGAAGTAAAGAAACAACTTTATGAGACTGTAAAACTAATCACACCAGAAATAATGTTTCAGGTAAAAGAAGGAAAGACAAATGTAAACAATTGCTCAGCATATCTAAAGAAGACATAGATTAAAAAAAAGAGGAGCATAGGAAAATGATGGAAACCTTGAATGAACAATATGGAAAGGAATTACAACGCATGAAACATATTCAAAAAGATATCCAGCTAACAAAAAAGTCAATCAAAAACTGGCAAAATCACTTGAAAGAGACAAGATAGAGTTTCAGACCTTGAAGATGGGTTTGCAGGTAGTGATCGTGAAAGCAAAGATATTTAAAAATAATGAGAAATCAGGAAATAACAATTCAGTAGCTGCAAGACAATGCAAGAAGAAATAATTTAAGAGTGATAACTATGAAGAAGCAGTGGTCAACACAAATGAAATAAAAAGAATAAAATTTTTCTGCTATTACAGAATACTTCTGCTATTACTTTTGTAATAGCAGAAAACTTCCCAAACATAGGAAAGGGAACTGGAATACAGATAAATGAGGCATATAGAACACCAACTTGTCATGACCAAAGTAAATCTATACCTAGACATGATAACCAAGATCATAGAAATTTAGCACAAGAACAGAATATTAAAAACTCTTAGAGAAAAGAGACAGATCACCTATAAAGGAAAACCAATCAAAAGCATGTCAGATTTGTCAACACAAACCATTAAGACAAGAAAAGTTTGGAGTGAAGTGTTTCAAATCCTGAAAGAAGACATCTTCCAACCAAGATTCATGTACCCTGAAAAACTATCTTTCAAAATTGATGGAAAAATAAGATACTTCCATGATAAAGAACAAGTGAAGGAATTTATGAGCACCAAACCAACCCTACAGAGAGTGCTAAAGGATATTCTAGAGAGAGACAAACATGACCGTGGTTCCAGGAGCACCAGCAGAGGGGGATCAACAAACAGGACAGGCAATTGAGTGAAGGGGAAAAGTGGGGGGCCAACAGCAGGAGGATAGTATGGCAGAGACAAACCAATATATGCTGGTTGTAACTGTGAATGTAGATGGCCTCAATTCAGCAATAAAAAGAAACAGGGAGAGTGGATCAAGAAACAAGATCCATCAATATACTGTATAAAAGAAACACATTTAACTCAAAAGGGAATTCACAGACTGAAAATCAAAGGGGAGAAAATAATTGTTCCATGTAACAGGAGACTAGAAAAAAGCAAGGGCAACTTGCCCATCAACCACAGAATGGATAAAAAACAAAGTATTTTCATAGAATGGAAAGCTATCTAGCTATAAAGTAAGATAATCTTGAGGCTCTTGTAGGTAAATGGATGTAACTGAAGGTCATGTTCATGAATGAAACAGTTTGAAGTCATACGGGTGAACACTAGCATAAAAAAACAGGAGTTAGTGGGATCCAAAAACACCATAGATATTATAAAAGTGATATGGAAGGAAACACCTAGGAGGAGAAGGTGGTAACCAATATTAATTTCTTGTTATCTTGTCTTGAACTCATGTAAGGTAATGTTTTCACAATTTTGTTAGGTTTGGTTCTGTTCTATCTTGTTTTGTTAGATTTTACTGTGTCTGACAATATGGGTATTTTGAACATAACAGGATGTATTATGGTAATCATGGCTGGTTTCCTATTATCTTGTTTTGAAGTCCTATAATGCTTTCATTCTTTTGTTTAATTGGTTTTATCTGTTTTGTTTTGTTTGATTTTATTACGTGTGATGGGATGAACAGCTACTTTGAAGAAAAAGAAACATAGTAACCACTGTTCATTTCCTGCTATTGGTCCTGTAATACTTTCATTATTTTGTTTTGACTGGTTTAAATCTATTTTCTATTATTTGATTTCATTGTTTATGATGGTGTGGGCAGCTATTTTGAAGAGAACAAGGGACATTATGACAGCCATTATTGATTTCCTTGGAATGAACAGTTACTTTGAAGAAAAATAAACATAGTAACCACTGTTCATTTCCTACTATTGGTCCTGTAATACTTTCATTTTTTTGTTTTGACTGGTTTAAATCTATTTTCTATTATTTGATTTCATTGTTTATGATGGTGTGGGCAGCTATTTTGAAGAGAACAAGGGACATTATGACAGCCATTGTTGATTTCCTACTGTCTTGTTTTGAAGTCCTGTAATGCTTTCATTCTTTTTTTTTATTGGTTTTATACTATTTTGCTTTGTTTGATTGTATTGTTTGTGAAGATATGGACAACTATTTCAAAGAAAACAAGACACATTATGATAGCCACTGTTGATTTCCTGTTGTCTTGTGAATTCTTGCTTGTTGTGTTGCTTGCATTGTTCTGTTCTGATTTGCTTTGTTCTGTTTTGTTTTATTCTCTTTAAAATAAAAAAAAATTTAAAAGGAAGGAAAAGAATGAGGCAGAAATATTAATTGAAAAAATATAGCTAAGAATTTTCCAGTAAGTTTCTGAAAAAAATATCACACCACAAATGTGAGAATTTCAGGTGAAGATGCCAAAGACAGAAAATCTTGCAACCACAGAAAAAAGACATATCAACAGAGAACAAGATGAGAATTACTGCAGACCTCTCACCAGAAGCCATTTAAAAGTATATAATGCAGACATGTTTTTTAAGCAATAGAAAGAAAAATGTTGTTGACTCCAGTTCTATGTATAGTAAATTATTTTTCAGAAGGTAAAGACAATTAAAATGTTTTTAGGCAAAGGAATGAATTTATTCTATGATTGAAACATAGAAACATTACCAAAGGAATGTGATATAATAAATTTGAATTTACATAAAGTTATGAAAAGTACTAGGAAGGTAATACGTTATTAACTTTAAAATTGTGTTACTCTGATAACTTGAGGAAATCTAGTAACAATGCGTTCTACACTGGAATGTGTAAAGATAAAAGAAGCACTTTCACAAAATATTAGAGAAAGGTATTGTTAATATGGTCATAAAATATCCCTATTATATATGAATTACTATAGTGTTTGAACATGAACTTCTAGAATAACAACTAATTATTGGAAAATATAAGAATAATAACTCTAGCAGGAAGCTGGGAAGATGGCAGATCAATAAGCAGCAAAGTAAAATGCCTCTCTGAGAGAAATAGCTCAGATGCTGGAATATAGCATCCTGGAGAAGACCAGACAAAAGGAGATGGATCCTCTTGACCCAGGAAGAAACTAAAGTGGAAAAAAAAGACATGACAAGAGGAAGAAACAAAAGGAAGTCTCCAGCCCCCAACCAAGCAGTACTGGCCCAGAAGAGGTAAACACAGAAGATTTTGGGAGTTGCACACCTGCAGTTTCTGAAGAAACTGCCTCTGACATAAAGAAATATCTCTGAGAAATTATAAAAGCACTTAAAACAGGAATACTAATACAAATAAAGGAAGATATAAGAAGAATAATAAAAGACATGCTAAGCACCTCTCAATAAGACACAGATGGAAGAATGGAGGAGCATAGAAAAAGGATGGAAACTTTCAATGAAGAATATTTTAAAAATCTATAATACATAAAATAGATTCAAAGAGATTCCCAGGAGATTAAAAACTCCATTGAAAGCTGGCAAAACTGCATGAAAGAAACTAAAGATAGACTATCAACACTTGAAGACAGGTTTGC
The DNA here is from genome assembly GCA_004027295.1 of Dolichotis patagonum. NCBI lineage: Eukaryota > Metazoa > Chordata > Mammalia > Rodentia > Caviidae > Dolichotis > Dolichotis patagonum. The sequence continues at coordinate 22,537 of PVJX010026683.1, forward strand.
AACTTGTGAATGTGAAAGGAAAGATCTCTTAAAAATAACAAGGAACCAGGAAGTAACAATGCAAAGGCTAGAAAATGACAGGAGGATCTACAATTTAAGAATAAAAAATGTGAGTGAAGAAGCAGGGGTAAACACAAATGAAATACAAAGGCTATTTACAGAAATAATTAAAGAAAAATTCCCGAGCATAGGAAAAGGAAATGATATTCAGATATATGAGGCATACAGAACTCCAGCCAGCTATAACCAAAATATATCTATACCCAGACATATAATAATCAAGCTCCCAGAAATTTAGCACAAGAACAGAATATTAAAAGCTGTCAGAGAAAAGAAATGGATCACCTATAAAGGAAAACCCATCAGAATTATGACAGGCTTCTCAACAAAAACCATCAAATCAAGAAGAGCTTGGAGTGAAAGAAAATAACTTCCAACCCAGATTGATGTACTCTGCAAAACTCCCTCTCAAAATCAATGGAGAAACAAGATGTTTCCATGACAAAGAGGAACTGGGGGAGTTCATGACCACCAATCCAACCCTACAAAAAGTACCAAAGGACGTTCTAGAGAGAGAGAGAGAAAAGACCATGGCTTCAGAAACAGTGGAGAGGAGGCTCACTGAATGGGGCAGACATTGGAATGAAGAGGAAAAGTAGATAAACAACAACAGAAAAATAGCATGTCAGAGATGAGTCAGAGAAGGTTGGCCATAATCACTAACATGGATGGCCTCGATCCATTAATAAAAAAAACACAGGCAGAGTGGATCAGGAGATAGGGTCCATCGAGATGCTCTATATAAGAAATATAATTAACCTGAAAGAGGGTTTATGGACTGAAAGTCAAAGATGAGAAAATAATGCTCTCTGTGAAAGGGAACCATAAAAAAGTGGGGGTATCTTGCCCTTCAGCACCAGATTGGTTGGAAAGACATAACAGTTTATACAGTGGAGAACTACTCAGCTATAAGGAAGGAAAACCTTGAGGCTCTTGTAGGTAAATGGATACAACTTGAGATCAAGCTCAGGGGTAAAAAGTTTCAGAACCACTTAGGTAAATAGTGGGTTGCCTCCCTAATCTAAAACTAAAGGAGTTAGTGGGATACAAAATGTACAATGTACCCTGTGAAAGTGAAAGGGGAAGAATTGTCTAAAAAGGGAAAGCAGAGGACATTATTAATCTTGTATCATGATTTGAAACCCATATTGTTTTCATTGCTGTTTAGTTTTGTTATATTCTGTTCCAGTTTGCCTACTTGTACTAGATTTGATGGCATGAATGGCTATTCCAAAGATAGCAGGATATGCTATGGTAACCATTTTTAATTTCTTACTAACTTAATCTGAAGCCCTGTATTGCTTTCACTGTCTTGTTTTGACTGATCTTATTTGAATCTGTTTTGTTTGATTGCTGTCTTGTCTTGACTGATTTTATTCGAATCTGTTATGTTTGATAGTGTCAAATCTGAGAGTATAGGCAACTATTCTGAAGACAATAAGATTCACTATGATACCCATTCTAGTTTAACTACTACCTTCTTTTGAAGTCTTATAATATCTCCAATGTTTTGTTTTTATTGATTTTGTTCCATACTACTATGTTCAATTTTATTGTGCTTGATTATATGGGCAATTCTATTGAAGATAACAAGAGACATCATTGTAACCATTGTAGATCACCTTGCATTTTGTTTTAAGTCATGTGCTATATCCATCCTTTTGTTTTGACTGACCCCATTTTGTTTTTTCTCATTTGGTTTTATTGTCTTCAAAATAAAAATTTTAAAAAAATTGGAAAGAAAAGAACAGTAACTCTAGGGAAAATAAAAATAAAATAGTGAAAACACCTAGTTCCAGAAAAGCCAAAAATAAAAGATTAAAAATACAGATCAAATGGAACTAAGAACAAACATCTAGCAAGATAGTTTATTTTCATCAGCCATATCAATAATCACTTTAAATATGAGTGGAGCAAACATACAGTTTAAAAGCAGATACTGTCAGATTGGATAAAACGAATACTAAAACTCAGAGTGTGACATCAACAAGATGACAGAGTAAGAGGTCCTAGTCCTTCTCCCTTTCACTAAAGTAACAATTTAATAATCATCTGCGAACAAAATAACTTTTGAGTTACAGTGAAGAAGCATTAGAATCTCAATGGGGTCACACAAACAAAAATGGCACCAGGAGAAAAGCAGGAAGCATTTTACAGAAGCAAACCCATCCCAGAGCCCTCCACTGTCCAGCACAAAGACAGAGCCCTGGGTCATGACTTTCCTCCTCAAGTGGATGGAGAGAAAGATCCTCATCAGGTTTTGCTGTCATGGACACCAGAAACCCTCCTCGTCTCTGTTTCCACACACAGTTTGGTACCTGAAGACCTCCACAGCTTTCACAATAGTGATCATCATTGTCACTTCCCAGTGTTCATAATGATGTCACCCCTAGAGCAGAAGCCAGCTCTGCTCCCCACCAAAGCAAGGCCCACCATTTCCCCCACCCCCTCCAAGCATCTAGGAATACTAATACTATTACTACACACACCTGCATGCCTAAGCATGCATGCATTTTAAATTTTTTTTTATTTAAAGAGAAGAAACAAAACAAAACAAAACAGAATAAAGGGTAGCAACAATACAGAATTCCAAGGAAAAAAGGAAAAGAACAACAAAAAAACCTAAGAGATTATTACTTGACAAATTACATACTGACTTCTTGGAAATAGTTGTTCAAATTACAAAGTTAAAACATATAAAGTAGACATTCAAACAGTGAGTCTGTTAACAGTTCTGTTCCACGATCTGACAAAAAAACCCAACAATATGGTCATCCATCTTACACGCTCAAATATACATTCAATTATATCAAAAGGGTAAAATTAAACACAACAAAACACAACAAAGTGGATCATAAGAAAGCAATGTAAGGGACATAAATTCCAAAACTAGAAAATTGTAGATATTCATTCTCTATTGTATTGACTCTTTTTTCCAAATAGTTGTCCATATTGTCACATATAGGGAATTCACATGAAACAACATAGCATGGAATTGATCTGAGTAGGACGAGGAGGGCGTTTCAGGTCTTCAAGACCAGATAATAGGGAAGCCGAGAATGGCTGTCATAGTGTCTCTTATTCTCCTAAAAACAGCTGTCCATACCTTAATGTGTGTTGAACTTAAACAAAACAAAACAAGCTAAAATCACTTTGAACAAAGAATGATAATTTTGCTGGATTACACATCATGAGATTATGGAATCACCACTGGGTACTGTAGTGTCTCTTTTTCTTCAAAGTAGTTGTTCAACATGTGTTATACAGTTGGTTCTCGTAAACTGTTTATAAGCTCTACACATGCATGAGTCTCTAAATGTATATCTATCCTTTCTGTATTAGAGGTAAAAACAAAACAAAGCAAGATAAAACAAAACAATTCCTAAAAAAGCATGAAGCAAAAAAGTCATATGTAACTGCAATACAAGGTGATCTACAATGGTTACCATGATGTCTCAGCAGTATATAACAACATTAATAAAAACAAAGCATTGGAGACATTATAAGACTTCAAAAGCAAGTAATAATCAAACCAGAGTGGGTATCTTAATGAATCTTGTCATCTTCAGTGTAGTTGCCTATACTCTTAGACTTGATGCTATCCATCATAACAGATTTAAATAAAATCAGTCAATATAAAGTAGCAATCTAACAACCCAGATTCAAATAAGATGAGTCATAATAAGACAGTATAAGTTATAAAGGGCTTCAGATTAAGTTGATAGGAAATTAGGGATGATTACCATAATATGTCCTCTTATTTTTGGGATAGCTGACCACGTCCTCAAGTCTAGCATAAGTAGATAAACTGGAACAGCACGTAATCCATCCAAGCAGAGTGATGAGAATAATGTAAATTTTAAATCTTGTTACCCAATTAACAATATCCTCTGCCTTCCTTTTCCAGACAATTCCTCCCCTTTCACTCCCATAGGGTGCACTGCTTGTTTTGGGTCCCACTGCCTCCCTATATAGAGCATCTCAATGGACCCTATCTCCTGATCTACTCTGCCTGTGTTTCT
>PVJX010026684.1:0-25584 GCA_004027295.1 Dolichotis patagonum
TCAGAAGACTAGGACTAGAAGTTCCATTCAACCCAGCTATTCCTTTCCTGGGTATTTTCCTAGAAAAACTGAAAAGTTCATATCACAGTGATATATGTGCACTAATGTTTATAGCAGCACAATTTGTAATAGCTAAATCTTGGAAACAACCAAGATGCCCATCAATTACAGAGTGGATGAAAAAGATGTGGTATTTGTATGCAATAGATTACTCAGCTATGAAAAAGAATGGTCTTGAGGCCTTCGTAGGTAAATGGAGACAACTTGAGACTATCCTCATTGGTGAAATAAATAAGAATCATATTTATAAATGTCAGATTGTATCTCTAGTATAAAGTGATAGGAACTGTAAGAGTGATAAAACCCAAAGTGTGTGATTGCTACTGTAAAAGAGAGAGGAAAGGAAAGTGCTCTAAAGGATATAATTGCATGTATGTTTAAGTGTGTAAGATGGCTGACCATATTACTGTTTTTGTTAGATTTTGGGGCAGAATTGTTAACAGTCTCACTGTTTGAATGTCTACTTTGTATGCTTTAATTTTGTAACTTGAACAACTATTTCCAAGATGACAATATGTAACTTTAAAAAATATGCTGCATGCGTTTATTCTTTTTCTAGATTTCAAGGATATAATTACACACACATATAATACATCTTCTATTTTGTTTGTATCTCACAAACTTTGATAAGTTGTATTTTTATTTTCCCTTAACTTGAAATATTTTAAAACATACTTTGAAACATTATTTGGCTCCTATGATTTTTAGAAGTATATTGCAACTTTCCACATATTTGGAGATCTCCATATATCTTTCTGATTTTGATTTTTTGTTTTATAACTCTATTGTCATCTGAGTACACATTATAAATGATTTATATTATTTTAAACTGGGTAAGATGTGTTTTAGACCCAGAATATGAACTGTTTTAGTGAGTATTCCACATGAGCTTTGTTAAAAGAAACACTTTAATTAAATTTATTAGTTTCTTTGAGCAAAGAAATGATTTACAGGTCCAGGGATTTAGCTCAGTGGTGTAAGCGCCTGCCTTGCAAGCACAAGGTCATGAGTTCAATCCCCAGTATCAAACAACAACAACAACAAAAAGAAATGATTTATGATTTGGGCTGCACCCTGACACAATAGATTCACAGAGCTCCACCCATCATCAGGGTATACTCAGAAAAAGTACAGGAAATACAGAAATAGACTGGATATCTTTCATTTAGGCAGATCTGAGCAGTTTGTGGCCTGTCACTGGCTGTAAGCTTGGCTGATATGATTGGCTGAAGCTCTACTGCGATAAGAATGTACTCTCAAGTCAGATGGCAGTTTGTTTACATATAAGTTAGTTTACGGTTCACTACATATTAAGGCAGCGTTAATCTGAGAAGAATGTATATCTGGCTGTTGTTGAGTGGGATATCCAGTAAATGTGAATAAAATTCAATGGATGGATAGTGATGCTTAGATAATTATCTCCTTGCTAATTTTTGCCTGCTTGAGCTATCTATTACTAATGGAGATGAGTTTCCCCCTTATAAACATGGTTATTTCTCATTTAAAATCTATCAGGAGGCATCTTCATTCATTTTGTGCTGCTGTGACAGAACACCTTAGACCGAGTAGCTTAGACAAAACACAGATTTGCTTCTTGGAGGCCAAGAAGTCCAAAGCTGGAGGCCTGCATCTGCTAAAGGCTTTCTTGCTATATCATTTCCTGGTAAAAACAAGAAGGGCAAGAGAAGAAGCATGCACATATACATGAGATAGAGATAGAAGGAAAAGGAACCCAAGTTGATCTTTTGTTAGGATCCCAGTCCCACGGTAAATAACCCACACCCGAGGACGAGACTCCAAGCATGTGTGGATGTGTGCCCCTGACCCCCTCCTCCTCCTGGCTTATCTTTTAGCTGTGAAGTTTCTGTCCACTTGAAGGGCAGAAACTTCACAGCCTCATCGTCTCTGAAAGGCACCATCTCTCACACTGTCGCCTTGGGGATTAATACATGGACTTTGGAGGACACCTTCAAACCACATCATTCTCCCCTGGCTGCCAAAATTCTTATCCTTCTCACATGAAAAATATTTTTATTCTCTCCCAACAGCCCTAGGGTCTTAACTTGTCCCAGTCCCAAGCCAAAACCTCAGAGTCCCATCTGAATCAGATCAGAGACTCTCGGCATGATTTGTGCAAAAGCAAAGTCCTCTTCAGCTGTGAACTGGTGAAGCTAACAACATACATGCTGCCAAAATACGACAGCAAGACAGACGTCTGGTAGACTTCCAAGTAGGAGAAATAGGAAGAATTGGGTGACTGGTACCAAGTAAGTTGGACACTGAACAGGGAAAACAACACTAAAATTTGAAAGCTTGAGTATAATCTCTGAGCACGCTAGGAGAGGGTTTGAGGCCCCCAAAACCTCATGCAGCCCTGCTGCTATGGCTTTGCTAGACTTAGACCATTCCATAGTTCTTATGGTTTAGAGTTTCAAGCCTGCAGGTCTCCCAGGCTACAACTGCACTCAAGTAATGCTACAGCGCTGGGGTCTTGGGGGCTTCCCCACTCTCATGGCTCCACTGGACAATGTCCAGTTGGAGCTCTCCCCTGGGATTCTTCCCAGAATGTTCATCTCTGTCTGCAAGACCCACCTATTCTTGCATGTTATCGACTTTTTCTGTTACAGCCCTCAACATATCAGTCACAGACACATTAGATTATCTAACTATTCTGGTATCTGTCACATTTGAGTCTGGTGCTGATCGTTGCTGCATCTTGTTACACTAGGTTGCTTCTTTCCTTTTGAGATGGCCTATTCTTTTATTGGTAGAGAGCCAAACATATTATATCATGTAAATAGAAATGGAAATAAGTGGATCTATAGAGTAAGGATTCGTGATAATTTCAATAGGAGTTGGGACATGTTACATGACTGCTGCGGCTACAATGCCAGAGACTTCAGATTCCTCTAGCATCCTTATTTACATTTCTCCTTCTGACTCAGTGTCCCTACATGCTCCTCCTCCTCAAAATGTATCTGGATCTGTTAGCTGCAACCTACTGTTATTACACTGGTGCAGAAAATGGGGTGGAGGTACAACCTGTCAGTCAAACCTTGGCTTCTAGTGGGTGTGTCTTGGGCTGTGACTCTCAGGTTTTCTCTAGAGATGTGGATGTGTGCTCCTCACTGTCCCCTCTTCCTGGCTGCAGCACACAGCTATTTTCTGAAGCCCTGACTTCTGTTGACTATGTTTCCTGCCCTTGAAGCACTTAAATCATCCAAGAAGCCTAAAGGACACTGGAGCAAAAAGAACACCCTTCTCCAGCTGGGATGAGCCTCCGGGAAAGTCTTTTCCTTGCACTGTGGAACTCTGAAGCTGCTCTGGACATTTCAGGAGTGTTCTTTTCCTTCACTGTCACATCCCCAAAGCTATCAGAGGAATTTCCTCTGGTTTTCACTGGGAGAAACTGATGCAGTCACAGATAACAAGAGCTCCCCCCCATACACACACACATTGGTCCACTCTAGTGCAGCAGTCCTTCAAGACTGCCTCTTGCAGTGTCCAGAACAGCACCCCTCAGCTGGGCCTCCCCACAGGAGCTGTTCTCTTCAGATTTTCAGGGAAGGATTGTCCCTGCAAACTCAGTTTACTGATGGGTCTACAGAAGCTCACTGCTTTTTCTGGGTCTTGTTGTTCTTGTTGTTTGCAATACTAGGGATTAAACCCCACAGCTTTCTCACTGAAATACCTCCTTGGTTCTTTTATTTTTCTTTTCATTTTGAGAACAGGTTTCACTAATCCTCTAAGTTGCCCAGGCTGTGCTTCAACCTGTGATCCTCCTGCCTCAGCCTCACAGAGCGATGGTGTCTAAGGGGTTTAAGGCTTCCCAGGGAAGCCTCTTTGCATAGGGAGTCAGGGAATGATAAAGGTCATCACAGCTGGGATCCAGAAATAAGCAAGAACACAACATCCCTGCCAGATAGATTAATACCTACTCCCATTTTACAGATAGCACTCCCAGTGGTAGAGGGCAGTACTGCTCCCGAGGGTCACAGCTCACGGCTTGGAGCCAGGAACCATCAAGACATCTTTCCTCTGCCAAGCATCTTTCCTTCTGTTTCACAACAAAGATGGAGCACAGAGGTCTACTTGTCTCTGGAAATGCTCAAATAGTTTCAGATATTTTAAGGATGGGTCTTCTTTCTCACAGCCTTGCCCCAAAGCAAGCAAAACTATAGTTTGAAAACAATTGCAATGCGATGGTTAAAGCTTTCCTTAGGAAGTTACAGGACCTGACAAGTAGCCTGGCTCTAGAGGGAATTGCTGGTGATGTGGAGAAAGTGACTCTGTCTCCCTGCATCTCGTGTTTTCATCCATAAAATGAGGAATCCCAGCCATATCACAAGAGTCTTTTGAGTAGCATAAAAATGTTTTCCATTGAATGTCAATACCCTTAGCAGCCTAGAGCCCAAAGAGATTTCATCCTGGTACAAGGAAAAGAGATGTTGTATGACCCTTATCAATAGTTCAGGCACAGAAGAAGGGCATACAGCAAGTCAGGAACCAATGGGTACAGGTTTCCCACTCTGATGGCATGAGGTGTCCCAGATAGCACTAGACAGAGCCTGGCCACGTCAAAGTGCCAGTGCAGATGGTGTCACTGGCCTTCTGTGGTTCATCTTTCAGCACTGACCTCTCCAAAGTCAACTATAAAGACAAAGGCACAGGAAGGAGACAAGCCACCATGCAGGTTGTCTTGTACAGTGCAGAGACTCACAAATGCAGTGTCCTCAGACTGGGTCTGGGATGATGGCAATCGCAAACAGGAAGCCCACATCATGATGTTGTAGCAAGCTGTCTTTGAAAATAGCCAACTCTTCAAGCTTGTATGCTTGGCTTCAGATGTGAAATGCAAATTCTGCAAATGCAATGATGCCCTGTATGCATGTTTCCCTTGGTGATCTGTGCATCTATCCACTCATGCAGAGAGGAAATGGAACTCCCAAGTCTACTTTTACCTTGCTTTATGACTTTTATGACCTGTCAAAGCCTTTATGACCTTTATGACCTGTCAAAGCCTCCAGTTCGCATCTTTAAGCAGTGATTCTTTCATTTACCTAAGATAATGTATGCAAATCACTTACCATTGTATCAGACAGATCACAAGCATGTGGTAACCGGCAATTATTATCTTTCCTGTTATAACAATTAAGTTAACACAAAGCCATTGAATACTAACTGCTGAGTACCAATCATGAACCATGGTTTGTACTACAAGCATTGCACAGCATGCTTGGCTCTTCAAATATAATAGAAATTGGGGTCTGGGGATATAGCTCAGGGTCACAGTGCCTGCCTGGCAAGTGCAAGGTCCTGAGTTCAAGTCTTGATATTACCCCCCCCCCAAAATTGGTCCAACATAATCTCTGGATTCTGGGAAGATGGAGGGACAGTAAGCAGCAGAGTAAACAGCCTCTCTGGGAGAAACAGTCCAGATGCTGGAATATAGCATTCTAGAGAAGACAAGAAAGAAGGAAGGGGGTCCCCTCAACCCAGGAAGAACTTAGAGTGAGAATTGAAGCCCACAGAGAGAATTAAAAAAAGAAAAAAACAGAAGAAGGCGGTAGCTGGCAGTGCTTTCACTCAGAGCCAGAACCACTGTCTAAGAGGTGCTGCTGGAGCCTTGGGATACAAGGTCAAAGTGAAGCTAGTGGTTGGCAAGTTCGGAGGCCTCTCTGGAGACATGTGGCGGCAGAGGGGAGCAGCAGACTGAACTGCACTGGCTGGTGGTGAGTATGGGGGACTCAGTCCTCCTGCGGGAGTGCGGGGGTCATTTTGGAGTCTGACAGGATAAGCCCTGAGCCAGAACTGCAGCCAGCTTCATTCAGCCACTCCTAGCTCAGAGAAGACTGGTGGAAATTGCTTGGACTGAGTCCTGCCCCTGTGCACAATCCAATAGCCACAGCCGGAGATTTCCCTAAAGCTATCCCCAACCAGCTCTGCCTGCTCTGTGCATACTAATGTGGTGAGGGCCCCCTGTGGTTAACCAGCTTGGGAGGGAGGTGCCAGCCTGTCCCACCCTTGTTTGCACTCCAGTAGCTACCAGCAGGCTGGGAAAAGCAGCAAACAGCCCTACACCAGCGCACCCAATGGTCACCATCAGATATCCCTAGCCAGCATGCTTCAGAGAAATTATAAACAACACAGAACTGCCGGGGACCCTATTACTCACTTGTCAAGAAGAAACCAGGAACATGACAAGAGGAAAAATCAAAAGGCAGTCTCTGGCCTCCAACCCAAGCAGTACTGGTCCAGGAAATATAAACATGGAAGAGATCAGGAGTCACACACCTCAAGTTTCTGAAGCAACAGGAACTGAAATAAAGAAACAATTTCAAGAGGCTATAAAAGAACTTAGAATAGAAATACTATCTCAGGTAAAAGAAGAAATGAGAAACATAATAAAAGAATTGCTAAGCACCTCTAAAGAAGACACAGATAGAAGAATAGAGGAGCATAAGAGCACATTCAATGAAGAATATAAAAAAGATTTAGAATATATGAAACACATTCAAAGAGACTACCAGGAAATTAAAAACTCCATTGAAAGCTGGCAAAACTGCTTGAAAGAAACTAAAGATACACTGTCAACCTTGAAGACAGGTTTGCAGCTTGCAATCATGAAAGGAAAGATCTCTTAAAAGTAACAAGGAACCAGGAAGTAACAATACACAGGCTAGAAGATGACAAGAGGATCTACAATTTAAGAATAAAAAATGTGAGTGAAGAAGCAAGGGGTAAACACAAATGAAATACAAAGGCTATTTACAGAAATAATTAAAGAAAACTTCCCAAGCATAGGAAAAAGGAAATGATCTTCAGATAAGTGAGGCATACAGAACTCCAGCCAGCTATCACCAAAACAGATCTACACCCAAACATATAATAATCAAGATTCCAGAAATTCAACACAAGAACAGAATGTTAAGAGCTGCCAGAGAAAAGAAACAGATCATCTATAAAGGAAAATCCATCAGAATCACAACAGAATTCTCGACACAAACCATCAAATCAAAAAGATCTTGGAGTAAAGTATTCCAAATCCTGAAAGAAAATAACCTCCAAAGCAGATTGATGTATCCTGCAAAACTATTTTACAAAATTAATGGAAAAACAAGATGCTTCTGTGACAAAGTGGAACTGGGAAAGTTCATGACCACCAAACCAACCCTACAAAAAATACTGAAGGACATTCTAGAGAAAGAGAGAGAGAGAAAAAAAAAGACCATGGTTTCAGGAACAGCAGCAGAGGGAGCTCACTGAATGGGGCAGACAGTGAAAGGAAGAGGAACAGTAGACAACTAACAGCAGAAAAACAGCATGGCAGAGATGAGGCAAAGAAGGTGGGCCATAATATGGGTGGCCTCGATACACCAATAAAAAGAAACACAGGCAGAGTGGATCAGGAGATAGGGTCTATCAATATGCTTTATATAAGAAATACATTTAACCCGAAAGGGAGTTTATAAACTGAAAGTCAAAGACAAGAAAACAATGCTCTATGTGACAGGAACCAGAAAAAAGTGGGGGTAGCTTGCCCATCAGCTGCAGATTGGTTAGAAAGCCATGATACTTTATACAATGGAGAACTACTCATCTATAAGGAAAGAAAACCTTGAGGCTCTTGTAGGCAAATGGATACAACTTGAGATCATGCTCAGGGGTAAAAAGGTTCAGAATCACTTAGGTGAATAGCAGGGTGCTTCCCTAATATAAAAACTAAAGGGGTTAGTGAGATCCAAAATGTACAATACATCCTGTGAAAGTGAAAGGGGAGGAATTGTCTACAAAGGAAAAGCAATGGCCATTGTTAATCTATTATCATGATTTGAAACCCATATTGTTTTCATTGTTCTGTTTAGTTTTATTCTGCTTCAGTTTGTCTACTTGTATTAGATTTGATAGTATGGACAGCTATTCAAAAGATAGCAGAATATATTATGGTAACCATTTTTGATTTCCTATTAGCTTGATTTGAAGCCCTGTATTGCTTTCACTGTTTTGTTTTGACTGATTTTATTCTATTCTGTTTTGTTTGATAGTATCAAGCCTGATGGTATAGGCAACTACTTTGAAGACAGTAAGACACATTACAATACCCATTCTGGTTCGACTATTATCTTCTTTTGAAATCCTATAATGTCTCCAGTGTTTTGTTTTTATTGGTTTTGTTCTGTATTGTTTTGTTAAATTTTATTATGCCTTATGATATGGGTAATTCTTTTGACGATAACAAGATACATTATAGTAGCCATTATTGATCTCCTTGTATTTTGTTTTTAAGTCATGTACCATGTTCATCCTTTTGTTTTGATTGACTCTATTTTGTTTTGTCTCATTTGGTTTTATTCTCTTCAAAATAAAAAAAAATAATCTCTGATCTATAAGAACTTCCAATACAGCAGAGGACTAAATCACACACTAAGTAATAATCACACTAGGTGGACTGGAGTTATGCCTGCAGAGAGGAACCCCAAGTCTTAAGAAAGCTCAAGGCAGAAGTCCTGGCTGTGGGTGTCAGGAAAAAGAAATAGGTTGGCCCTTGAGGTCTAACACAGGCAGGAGATGGGGAAGCAGAGGACACATCAATGGACCCAAGATGTACAAGAGGCAGCCAGCAAGGGGAAGGCAGCCCACCATCCCAAGTTCTACTCTTTGGGTAAACTGTAGCACCATATATGGCCTACTAATGAGGTGCAGACAGAATGCCCATAAGAGCCTTTTGTAAATGGTGTACTCTTCTTCAAGGTTTGTGGTGATGGACAAGACCCCTCGGTCATCAGTCTACTGGTCTGAGGTCTCACAGACTTCATGTAATGGCAGGAACTGTGGAATCTGCTAAGAGAACTTTCCAGCAGGCAAGAGAATCTAGGCACCTACATTAGGTGCTGAAGCCTCCCAATATTCTGTGACAATTTAAGAACCCATCTGTAGAAATTGCTTACAGATGCAAGGCATCCTAGAGATATGATCATTTATTGAAGGCTTTAAGTCAACCTCTCACCCAGATACTCACTGCAGGGAGAGCCAGCAACTGCTTCAAAAGAGCAGTGTTGATCTGGGCCATGGGGATTGAGAAGATACTCTAAGAAGGAGGAGCAAACCAGGACAGAGAAAAAGTCAGAACAACAGACTGTCCACCCCTGGTAAAGAATCTGTCCCACTGAAGTAGAAGAGACCTTTGTCAATGATAGTTACTCTGGTTTCCAGGTGCTATAAAGAATGCCTCTACTAAATCAAGAGTTCTGAGGCTAAAATCTAGAGTAGGTCTTATCAAACCCTCATACCCTGGATATCATTATCTCGGTTTCCTATGAGAAAACTGAGTCTTAGTGAGATACTGACTATCTACACTTACAAAGATAAGCCCTGTTAAATGAGCAATTTAATCTTGACCCCCCCAAACCCAAAATGTAACCAATATGCAATGTTAGCTTCTAATGAGATATGATTAGAAAAGTGGATCAAGGTTAGGCCAGATGGTCTTTGAATACTATGCAGAACTGTTCCTCCAGTGATGCTCATACTCTGCACTGAGAGCATTTGGGGGCCTTCAAGTTTGTGGCAGAGTTTTCTCCAAGTTGACCAGGCAGTTGCACACAGATCCAAGCCAAAAAACAACCAAACAGGTAGGCAAAATCCCCCGACCTGAGATAGTGTTACCATGAGTTACGTAGTCTGGAGACTGGTTTCCAGGTTATTGTGTGTGACTAACAAAGAACTGGACTGAGCACATGACAGCAAGAGACAGCAGCAAAGTTGTCTAGGGTTCTGAGCGAGCAGCCTCACACCAAGGACAGGAAAACGACATGAGTGAGGATGGCACTGGGCTAGGGGCTTCCATGTCCCACATGCCTGTTTTAAGGAGCCCTCACGGGTCCTCCAGAGTGGCTGACAGCATCCCCCAATTTCACTGTTGACACTAGCGTGTAATTCAACACACACGACTCCCCTACAACATTCCAAGCTCCTTCTTTCTTAGGACCTAGCTGCTGCCTGACTTACTTCCATGGCTATGTACTTCCATCCTGGAAAACTGAGCAACCCAGCAGCTTGTGAGAGGGCAGGAAAGAAGGGTGAGATCTGGTGAGAAGCAGAGCTTTGGAGAACCTTCCTTGTGCCTGGCTTGGCTCAGGACATACTGGGCCTTGACTCCTCAATGGAGGAGCAGAGAGCTCAACAGAGATACTGGAGCAGCAGCTGGTGGGCCATGATGAGCATGTGGCATCCATCCAGTCACCTTTACCAAATCGAGGATGACACCAATTTCAGTAAAATAACAGGACAGACTGGGTGAGCCCAAAGACCATTCCAAGTTTTGTTTGTTTGCGTAAGTTGTATTATCATGGTTTAAAAACAACAGAACATAAAATCTGCCATCTTAACCACATTTAAGTGTACTCTGCTGTGCAACAGATTTCCAAAATTTGTTCATCTGGCAAAATTGAAAACTGCTCTTTACTCATCAACTCTTCATGTCCCCGGCCCCCAACCCCCACATTCTGCTGTCTCTGCATTTGACTACCAAAAGTACTTTGTATAAATGGAATTATGTAAGTATTTATCTTTTTATGACTGGCTTATTTCACTTAGCATAATGTTCTTATGGCTCATCCATGTTGTAGCTTGAGTCAGCATTTCCTTCTTCCCTGCATGAGTGCATGCATGCATACATGTGTATGAGCACACACAGTGGAATTTGCCTCTCTGGCATAGTAACTCAGTGGACTGGTGGGGACAGTTAGGTGATTAATATTTGAACATAGGTGTGCCTGCTGGTTGGGGTGCAGGAAGAATTAATCATTAATCACAAAACCTCTTTAGGGAAAACTATAGCAGCAACTTGGGCTGACCTACCGAAACTTGTTGGGTTCATTTTCACAACCTAAATGCTTGCTAGCTAACTGGTTAAGTCTAGCGTATATTCTTTCCATTCATGTGTTGATGGACACTTGAGTTGCTTCTACTCCATAGTTGTTATGAATAACACTGCTACAAACTTAAACATGTGAAAATCTGGAAGCCTGGTTTGGCCCTTCAGGACTCAGCTGCATGTTTTATTACTGCTATACTCCATTAAAAATACCACCACCACCACTAAGCCTTTCAAGGAGTGGCCAAACTGAAACGGACACTTTAGATGGCTCAAAGCTAAGATTCTGACATTCAACAAACTGCTAAGCTGTACCACCAAAAAGAGCAAGAAGAGAGGCCTGTACAGGAAGTCCTGGCATTGTGCATCCTAATAACTTTAGTCACACCAGTACCCAGGAAACCCTTCCAACAGAGACAATGGGTAGCTATTAACATAAATCACTTGCTGAAAGAGCCATGTATTGACTTGTTAGGAATATGGGATAACATGCCAGGTATACAGAAAAGCATCCTTCAGAGTCATCTGTGCATCCTGTCCCCCCAGGGAAGAACATTTAAAATCCATACATTCTCCTTTAAAAGAATGGTGCAGTTTTTTCTCCTAGGTAGCATGGCTGAACAATCTGACTGAGGATCAGTCATGAAGACATGTTCCCAAACACTGGAACTTGCCCTTCCTGTGATTCAGTGAGGTGGCAGAGATAGTAAATGATTAACATTTGAGCATAGCTAAGCACAAGGAACTAATCGTTAATCACAGAAAAATCTATAGCAAAAGCTCGAGTTGATCCATCAGAACTTTCTGGGCTTATTTCCTCATTACAAATGCCTGTTCCATTCAGCACACCATGGAAACCCAAGCCACTCTTTTGCGTAACAGTCACCAAGCTCTTTTCTGGGAGTGAGAACAAGATGAGTAAAATCTCTGCCCTTGAGATCCTATGTAGTAAGGGGTGGTGGTGGTAAGGGGAGGAGATGCTAACTGGGAGCACCAGGAGGAACAGTCAGATCCAATGTGAGTGTCACACAGCAGACAGCTCACCTGGACACTGCAGGAGAGGGCCTCTCACAGGCAGAGCAGCATGTGAAGAGCGAAATCTGCTGGGGGAGCAGCATGTGTGCATGCGCATGTGGCAGGGTAACAGCAGGCACAGGAGATCAGCAGGTCCATGGCACCCCTGAGAATCCCCACTTGGAGCCCTTGCTGGATCCATTTCCATTCCCAGCCACCCTGGGTACCTGCGGTGTCCAACTAGAGAGAAATCTCAACTCTCACGGTGGGCCTGAGTGTCTAGGGCTGAAGGTGATGACAGAATGTTACCTTGCAGGCTGCACGAGGACTCCTTTCATGCTAACTATAAGGGGCGCA
Organism: Dolichotis patagonum; assembly: GCA_004027295.1. Classification (NCBI taxonomy): domain Eukaryota; kingdom Metazoa; phylum Chordata; class Mammalia; order Rodentia; family Caviidae; genus Dolichotis; species Dolichotis patagonum. Next base: position 12,308 of record PVJX010026684.1, read on the forward strand.
GGGACTCTGGATCACCAAAGAGCATACTCTGCCAGGCAGAAGCCTTGAGTTGAGGTCTCCTATGCGGGGGTTTAAATGAGCTTGGTGAATGTCCACCTCTCAGTAGCTTTCTAGGAGCCTTAGCTCTGGTCACCAAGCTGAGGGGCTGTAACATTCCTGAAATGTGGAAATACCATCCATGGCTCCAACAAGCTCCTTGGGTGTCCTGACAGTGTCTGATGAAGGGATACTACTGGTGAATAAAGATTTAAGACTGGAGCACAAGAACATCCAGAAAGGTGCCTAGAGGAAGGAGCTCCCAGCCTTTCCTGACTGAAGGACTGGTGGCTGGCCAAACAGTTTTCTGGAGCGTGCTTCTCCACAGTTTGGGAGACAATGCCTTTCATTCTCCCAACCCAGCCTCTTCTGCCAGGGACACACATCATATTGAACAGGACACTGGAAAAGGCAACAAACATTTGGACTGTATTAGGCAAACAGACTCTGTTGGAAACTCCTTCCTGAAAAATTTTTACAATGAAACTGAGAGGCTCTTTGGGAGCCCCTCTAGTGAACAGATCAGTGAGTCTTGCTAGACATGTTTCTGTCTGGGAACTCCAGGTACCTCTCCAGCCTCAATGAAAGAGCAAGATAATTTTTTCGATAATAATCAAGTGAGAGACAGAGCTAAGATGAACTGTAGAGGACACTGAAAGCAGAGGTGCCCAAGATATAGAGGATGAAGAAATTTTTATTTTTTAATATGGTAGCTATTTTATTTTTGAGTTACTTTGTTTTCAAAAATGCTAACTACCCACAGGTCTATAAATTGGAAAGGAACAATCTTTCATTTTGTCCTTTTCTGCAGTGCAGTGTTTTCTTTCTAGATCTTTCCTATGTGTGAAGCATATCAGAGGATATGGACAGAGACTAATTCTGGTCTTGAGGGCTGAGTGCCAGGGTAAGTGATTTTGGAGATCCACCCAGAAGATTGCTGGAGCACACTTCCGGGTGTGTCTAGGTGGGTTATGGAGCAGTGGCCTTGGGGTCTGTGTCTGGTCTCCTACCCCTTCCAACCACCATAAACTGAGGAACTTTACTTTGCCACACCCTTTCCCCCATAATGCTCCTGCCTTTGAGTGTTTTGATCAAAGACAAAATTGTCCAAACCATGAGCAAAATTACACCTCTCCTTTAAGTCATGGGTGTTGCATATTGTGTCCAGATTGAAAAGCTGAATAATACACTGATACATACTAAACATAACCAGGACCATAACTAAAAGAGAGGGAGGAAGGGAGAAAAAGACAAACAGACAGACAGACACAGATGACTGATGTCAGCTCTTCCTGTTCAACAACCAGGATATCCCAAGGCCGAAAGAGAAGCTTTTGAGAATAGAAAATAAAGAATGAAAGTCTCTTGTTCCCAACTGAAGTCACAGGGAAGGGGAAAGAAACCCATGACTGGAGGCAAGAAGAGACTTATGGGGGTGTTGAGATTTCTACAACTGACAGGAGAGAGGGGATGAGGTTCACCAGACATGATGCCAGGGACCGATTTGTCCTTGGGTTGCTGCAGGGTTTCTGGAGTGATAGGACCATTTGCACTAAAGCACTGAGTAGTTTCAGGGTTCTAGCAGCAATTATGTTGTCAGTGAAGAATACACTGGGGAAGACTGATACAGTGACAATATGGAAAACTTAAACACTGTATGTTTCGTTACAAAATTTAAATTCTCTTATTAGTTAAGTCACTTTCAACATAAGTAATAAAAATTTGACTAATGCTAGTACAAGCAATGGACTATTCACATAACAAAAAGCTTACTGTCTGGAATTAGAGCAACATTTTGACAATATTGTCCATGAAGTAAACTTCATATGTCCTTCTGCTTCACCATTCTCAGCTTGTTGATAACATATGCTAGGGAGGAGTAAAGTGGTAGAATAAAACTTGCAGCAAAATACAGTCTCTTTGGGACCTGGAATTGAGACACATGAAAACAAGAACTTGGTGGGAAAAGAAAAAGTGCATCTCAAGTAATCAAGACTGAGCCAACAGAAAAACCAGAAACTACAGAGCAGTTAGAGAAATAGAGCACAACATACACAAAAAGATAAAGTGGTCTGCAGAGCTAACCCCATCTCCCAGGGAGGAGGATCTAGCTCTTCTAACACAAGGTAAGCCCAGAGAAAGCCAGAATCTCCAAAGGAGAAAAAATGGACCACTAACCCATAGCAGCACTAGCCCCAAGAAAAGCCTATAGCTATTGTAAGCTGCAGAAACAGCATAGGGTTTTACTCTGAAAAAAAATCATGACTTAGAGCACACAGAGGGACATAGAAACTGGGGGATTAAACAATACACACTCGAAAAATCAATGAGTCAAAGAAGAAATTAGGAAGTACCTAGAATCAAATAATAAAACCAGTACAACATACCAAAACCTATCGGACACAATGGAAGTGGTCCTCCTAAGAGAGAATTTTATAGGCATGAATGCCCACATCAGAGAAACAGAGATGACTTCCAAGAAGATGGCAGAATGGTAAGCAGTTGAGAAGAGCTGCCATCCAGACACAGAAATACAGCAATGTGAGGAAGACAAGGAGGAGGGAAGTGGTTTCCCTGGACCCAGAAAGGATCTGAAGTGAGAACTGAAGCTCACCTGGAAAGTGAAGAGAGAAACTTCAGTGAAGGAGGAGGAGGCAGCTAGCAGAGCCTTCTCCCTGAGCTGGGACTCACTGTGTGGGAGGAGCAGTGACTGCTAGTGGCTCTGGGAGTCTCCAGGGAGAGATGCAGTGGTGGATGGGAGTGGCAGATGTGAAGGACTCCACTGGCTAGGGTGAGTGCTGAGGGTTCTGTCAGCCTGTGGGAGAGAGCCACTGGCAAGGAACCACCTTGGAGAGAAGCCAAGTGAGCTCAGAACTCCCACCTGCTGGATTCTTCTGGTGGGTCCCAGTAGAGTTCAAGCCCGAGGAGAGGGCACTGACAGCTGCAGGCTGAGTGGATCTGGTCTTGGCTAGAATACAGCCTGAATTCCACGGGAAATAAAGGTGCAGGCTCACTTATCCAGTACTCCACCACAAAGCTACTGCTGGCTTGCTGGCATAAATCCACAGATCTAGACTCTGTCTCCACACATTGTCTACCAGTGATAGCAGAGACAAACCTGGAAGTAGATTTTTGGTGTTTCTTTTCTCCTTAATTGTTTGATCTTATTTTTATGAGTGTGAATGTGGTTTGTAGCCTCTTTGTGGTGGCTGTTCTGTTCTTTCGTTTCTTTTCCCTTCCTGTATTCACATTTCCCAAAGTTAGCATGATACCTTTTAATCCTCTAGCCTGACTTTTAATCTCTTTTTTCTTCTACTTCTCCATTTTCTCCCTAAACCCTATTGAATTTTAACCCCTGACGGCAAAATTCACATATTAAAGACTTATATTCTGCATGTAAATTTCTGGTTTGTTTTTTATTTTGTTAGATAAGTACAACCCTGGTTCATGCAGCTAAAGGTGGCAAAATAATGGATACCTCAGTTTGTCATTTCCTTTTTCTTTTTCCTCTCTTTTTTTTCTTTTTTGTGGTATTGTGGATCAAACTCATGACCTTGTGCTTGCCAGGCAGGCACTTATGCCACTGAGCTAAATCCCTGCCCCCAGTTTGTCATCCTCTAGGCTGTGTTTGATACCATTGTTGCTACTTTGGCTAGGGGTGGCATAATTGTTCTAACCAGCTGTGCTTCCTGATGCTCTAAGACTAAGAGTCAGGGAAGGTAATATAGAACAGTACCAAAGAACCAGGGACTGGGCCAAACAGGCAGCACCTTCTTATCCACAACAAACTGAAGAGGTAGAATCTTGCAACAGACTCAAAACTCAAAAACTAGCCACACCTGGAAGACCTCAAAGAAGGACTAATTTCCTAAGGGTTCTAAATACTAGCAATAAAGCAACTCACCATAGGCAATCTATAAGCATTAACCCAGTAATTAAATTAAGAGACAGAGACAGAGAAAACAAAACAAAAGGAGAAGACACGTAAGATGAAACCTCAGACATTCAGTTCACCAAAGGCAAACTCAGGGCACAGTGAGTTGAGACAATCCAAAAGCTACCCATCCACCTGGCCTCTCTGAAGTGGTAACAACAAAGCAATTGAATGAGTCTTTAGAAAAAAAAATCAAATCAGAAATGACAATTCTTAGCTAACTGCAGAGACAGTGTCCACAATGAAAACCATGCTTAGTGCTCTAGAGCAGACACAGATAAAAGAAATAAAGGGATTTAAGAAAACCATGGAAATCATGAATGTCCAGTATAGGAAAGAAATGGAATCCATAAAATAGATCCAAGCAGATATCCAGGAGAATAACATTCCATTGATGGTATCCACAGCAGAATAAGCCATTAAGAGGTCAGAATCTCAGAAATATAAAACAGGCTTGCATTTAGGGATCACAAAAACAAAATTTCCTTTAAAAACAGCAAGGGAAGTTATGCATGGTGGTGCATGCTTACAATCCCAGCACTCAGGAGGCTGAGGCAAGAGGATCTCTACAAGTTCAAGTCTAGCCTGGGCTACAAAGTGAGTTCAGGCCAGCCTGAATTACAGTGAAACTCTGTCTCAAAAAGAAAAAATAATACAAAGAGACCATGAGACATCAATCCAGCAGCTGCTAGATGATGCAAAGAATAACATAAGACTGATTGGAGTCAATGAAAAAGCGAGAGATAGCACAAATGACATTAAAAAACAAAAAAACTGTTCTCAGATGTCAACAACAGAAAACTTTCCTGGTAGGGAAAAAAAATCTAACATTCAGATAAGTGAGGCATATAAAACTCTAATTAGTCATGATCAAAAAAAAACAATCTACAGCCAGGCATATCATAGTCAAGATTCAGAAACTCAACACAAGAATAGAATCTTAAAAGCTGTTAGGAAAAAGAAACAAATCGCTTGTAAAGTAAAGACAAACAGAAACCTGACTTCTTAACACAAACCTTCAAGTCAGGTAGAGCTTGAAGTATTTCAAGCTCTAAAGGAAAACAACCCCCAACCCAGACACCCCACAAAACCATCTTTCAAAATCAATGGAGAAGTTATTTCCAAGCCAAAGAACAACAGAGTAAATGTATGAGAACCAAACCAACACTCCAAAATGTCCTGAAGGACATTCTAGAAAGAGATAACACAGACTACAACTCCATGAACCCCAATAGAATAAAGGTACCAGGCAAGACAAACAATTAGGAAATGCAACCAGAGGCCAAACTCGGGATCTGACAAGACGGCTGCACTGCCCCACAGGATCATCAAAGAAACCCAGCATTTGCTGGCAGAGCCAGTTCCTGGGATTAAAGCAGAACCAAACGAGGGCAATGCCCGTTATTTTCACATGGTCATTGCTAGTCCCTAGGATTCCCCCTTTGAAGGAGGGACTTTTAAACTTGAACTATTTCTGCCAGAAGAATACCCAATGGCAGCCCCTAAAGTATGTTTCATGACCAAAATTTATCAATCTAATGTAGACAAGTTGGGAAGAATATGTTTAGATATTTTGAAAGATAAATGTTCACCAGCACTGCAGATTCACACAGTTCTGCTATCAATCCAGGCTTTGTTAAGTGCTCCTAATCCAGATGACCCATTAGCAAACAATGTAGCAGAGCAGTGGAAGACCAACGAAGCCCAAGCCATAGAAACAGCTAGAGCATGGACTAGGCTATATGCCATGAATAATATTTAAGTTGATCTGATCATCATGTTTGTGTCACTTCTCCTATTCTGCCAAGACTTCTTCCTTTTTGTTTGCATTTAATGGACACAGTCTTTAGAAACATTACAGAATAAAAGCCAAGACATTTTCAGTCCCTTGGTGATTAAATGCACATTAGCAAATCTATGTCTTGTCCTGATTCACTGTTGTAAAGCATGAGCAGATGCTAGAAGTTTCATCCAGATTGTTGTGAAACATTGAAAAGCAGTGGCCCTCTGCTTTTATTCATTTCCCCCATCATGGTTTAAGTATAAAGCACTGTGAATGAAGGTAGTTGTCAAGGTTAGCTGCAGGGGTAATGGGTGTTTTTGTTTTTATTTTATTTTATTTTATTTTATTTTATTTTATATTTTGAGGGGAAAGGTAGTTTCAAAATTGTATGGGTTCCCAACCCCCACTTTTATGGTACTCTAATGCACTGATTAAAAAGCAGTTAAGCAGTTCTTCTAAGATACGCTCTTTAGCCAAGTCTAACTTTAGACACTATAGATGGACAAGCTGATTGTTCGAACCAAAATGGGAACATTAACAACTTCACAGCCCTAATAACATTGTGATTTTGCAATCAAGGATAGATTCCCTCCTTCAAAAAAGCTTGTGACCATTTTGTATGGCTTCTCTGGAAACTTCTGTAAATCTTATATTTTAGTAAAATATTTTTTGTTATTCTAAAAAAAAGACAAACAGACAGGGGGGAAAAGGGAGTCAAACAATAGGAAAATAAGACGACCAGGTAAGTTAATACATATCAGTTACAACCCTTGATGTTAATGGTCTCAATCCACCAATCAAAAGACACAGACTGGACAGGATCCACAGCTGAGAGCTGGGCTGCTCAGGATAGCTAGGCCCACCCCCATCCCACCCCCCACCCCTGCCACAGGGAACATCTCTGGCCTAGCAGCTGAGAGCGAGACCTGTTTGGGACTGGGAACATCACAGGATCTGCAGCTGAGAGCTGGGCTGCTCAGGAGAGCTAGGCCCACCCTTCACCCACAGGGAACATTACAGGGACCACTGCCGGGAGGCCTGGGGTACCTGGGTCTGCCGCTGCTGAGCCCACCCCTCCTCCAAGAACATCTAGGAAGTCTGCCACAGACATGAGTTGCCTGGGACCACAGCTGCTGACCCGCCCCTCCACCGGGAACATTGGACTGCAGTGGACTACCATGCTGGCTCGATGAGGGGCTCAGGAACTCCTCACCCAAACAGAAGACTTCATCAGGCTCCAGCCAGTGAGGTGAGTTTGCCCCCAAAAATGGAGGTCTGCAGTGGGTAAATAGGGACAGAAGTGAAACTCCTTCCAAGTATAAGACCTTGGCTAACCTGGCAAGAGTAGGTAACCCCCTCCCCACAAACAGAGAACATCAGACAGGTTGAGGAGTATGCTAACATTGCCCTGCACAAATTTAGAGGACATTAAAAGAACTTATGAGACCCTCAGTGACACAGTAGGGCCTCAGCTGACAAAAACTCTACAGCCAGGGAGACCTGGTGACCTACCACAACCTAAAGATATAACAACAGCAGGAACTAAGAGCTGTCCTACACAATACTTCTGGGCTAGTTAGCCCAGAAAGAATATAGGACTCACCCAACAGGCACAGTAGGAGAAATTCAGGAGACTAGGTCTCCTCTTCATGGTGGTACATAGTAATTTGACAAACATCAACCACACAGTAGACCCCTGAAACCCACACTACAGAAACTTGTGACTGTTGGAATAGAAAGACCAGAAATTTACCCAAAAGGTGAAAATGCTAAACGAAACAGCAAAATGCAATCCTGAACATCTAGTCCATCAGGGGCATATGCAGGCAATAATAAAATAGAGGACCCAAAAATTCATACACTAGAAATCTCTGAAAAGATAGCAAATAAAGTAAAGAAACAAATCCATGAGGCTATGGAGGAACTCAAATTAGAAATAATGTCTTATACAAAGAAAAAAGTAACAACCTTAGTAAATGAGCTGCTCAACATAGCTAGAGAAGAAATAGATAAGAAACTACAGGAGCATGGGAAATTGATTGAAACTTTGAATGAACAATGCAGAAAACAAGCAGAATCTACGAAACAAATTGAAAGAGATATGCAAGAAGCAAAAAATTGTATTGAAAGCCTGCAAAGCCGCTTAAATGAAGCTGAGGATAGAATCTCGGACCTTGAGGACAGGATTGCAGACAGCGATCTTGAAAGGGTATATAAAAACAACAAAGCAGCATGAAATGACAATCCAACAGATCTAAGACGATGCCAGGAGAAAAATGTTAGAGTAATAGGCATTAGTGAGGAGGCAGGAGACAATGCAAAGGATATAGCTAAGCTGTTCACAGAAATAATGGCAGAAAATTTCCCAAACATGGGAGGAAAATCAGATATACAAATAAGTGAAGCATATAGAACACCACACAGTCATAACCAACATAAACCTACACCCAGACATATACTAATTAAGATTGCAGACATGCAGCATAGAAACAGAATACTAAAAGCCGTTAGAGAAAAGACACAACTCACCTACCAAGGAAAGCCTATTAGAATCACAGCAGACTTTTCAGCACAAACCTTCAAATTAAGACGAGCTTGGAGTGAAGTATTTCAAGCCCTAAAAGAAAACAACTTTCAACCCAGACTGACGTACCCAGCAAAACTGTCTTTCAAATTTAATGGAGAAACAAGATACTTCCATGACAAAGAACAACTAAAGAAATTCATATCCACCAAACCAACCTTAGAAGGAGTGCTGAAGGATTTCCTAGGTAGAGATAAAAATGACCACAATCTCCAGAACAACAACAGAAAGAATTCACCAGGCTGGACAAGAAAATAAACAAGAGAGAAAAGCAGGAAACTAACAACAGTAACACAACATGGCAAAGTCAAGCCAGATATGGATATTACATATCAGTAATATCCATAAATGTAAATGGGCTCAATTCACATATCAAAAGAAACAGGTTGACAGAATGGATCAAGAAACAGGATCCCACAATATGCTGTATACAAGAAACACATCTGACTCAAAAAGAAACTCATAGATTAAAAGTCAAAGGATGGAAAACAGTATTCCATGCAACAGGAAACCAGAAAAAAGCAGGGGTAACTATTCTATTTGCAGACAAGATGAACTTCAAACCTAAAATGATTAAAAGAGACAAAGAAGGCCACTACATACTCGTAAGTGGAAAAAATTCAAGACGAAGAACTAACAGTTATAAATATATATGCACCAAACACAGGAGCACCCAACTATGTAAGACAGATACTAAAGGACATGAAAAACCAAATACACAAGAACACAATTATTACAGGTGACCTTAACAGCTCATTGTCACAAAGAGAGAGATCAACTAGACAAAAAATCAGCAAAGAAATAATAGAACTGAATCATACCTGTGAGCAATTGGACTTAGTAGATGTTTATAGAGTGTTCCACCCAACCATATCAGAATACACATTCTTCTCAGCTGTCCATAAGACATTCTCCAAAATAGACCATATATTATCCCATAAAACATTCTTAAGTAAATGCAAAGGTACTGAAATTGTCCCATGTTTACTATCTGATCATAGCACACTGAAGCTGGAAATTAATGGCAAAAGAAATTGCAAAACTGGCATAAATACATGGAAATTAAACAACAACCTTCTGAACAACTAGTGAGCTACAGAGGAAATTAAAGAAGAAATAAAGCAATACCTACAATTAAATAAAAATGCAGACACAACATACTGTAATCTGTGGGATGCAATGAAAGTGGTCTTAAGAGGGAAATATATAGCAATAAACTGTCATATCAAGAAAACAGAATGAGCACAAATAAAGAATCTAATGCTTCATCTGAAGCTTCTAGAAAAAGAAGAGCAAGTTAACTCTAAAGCTCATAGAAGAGAGGAAATTGTAAAGATTAGAGCAGAAATCAATGCAAATGAAACTAAAAAAATTCAAAGAATTAATGAATCAAAAAGCTGTTTTTTTGAGAAAATTGACAAACCTCTAGCTAACCTTATAAAGAAAAAGAAAAAAACCAAATTCATGCAATAAGGACCGAAAAAGGGGAAATTACCACAGATCCCATGGAAATTCAAAAGATCATGAACACCTATTTTGAAAATCTCTACTCACATAGAGAGGAAAACACAGAAGAAATGGACAAATTTCTAGAAACATATGAACTACCAAAGCTCAACCAAGAAGATATAGCAATTTTGAATAACCCAGTATCAGCTATTGAAATTGAAAAGGTAATAGAAAACTTACCAACAAAGAAAAGCCCAGGTCCTGATGGACTCACAGCTGAATTCTATCAGAAATTTAGAGAAGACGAGATGCCAATACTCCTTAAACTCTTCAGTGAAATTGAAAAGGAAGCAATCCTCCCTAATTCATTCCTGGAGGCAAGTATTACTCTGATACCAAAACCAGAGAAAGAGACCCAACCAAAAAGGAGAACTATAGGCCAATCTCACTAATGAACATAGATGCAAAGATTCTCAATAAAATACTAGCAAATAGAATGCAGCAAATCGTCAAGAAGATTATACATCATGACCAAGTGGAGTTCATTCCAGGAATGCAGGGATGGTTTAACATACACAAATCAATAAATGTAATACACCACATCAACAGGGCCAAAAACAAAAACCACATGGTCATCTCAATAGATGCAGAAAAAGCTTTTGATAAGGTCCAACACATGTTCATGATAAAAACCCTTCAGAAACTCAGAATACACGGTGTTTACCTCAACCTTATAAAGGTCATCTATGACAAACCAACAGCCAATATTATACTAAATGGACAAAAACTAAAAGCTTTCACTTTAAAATCAGGAACAAGACAAGGATGTCCACTATCACCACTCCTACTCAATATAGTTCTGGAAACACTAGTCAGGGCAATCAGACAAGAGAAAGAGATAAAAGGAATAAAGATAGGAAAGGAAGAAGTTAAATTATCACCATTTGCAGATGACATGATACTCTATAGAAGACCCAAAAAAACTCCATTAAAAGACTACTAGAGGTAATAAACAAATTCAGCAGTGTAGCTGGCTACAAAGTCAACGTGCAAAAATCAATAGCATTCCTGTACACAAACAAGAAATTCACCGAAAGAGAAATTATGGAAATATCGCCCTTCACAATAACATCTAAAAAATTTAAATACTTAGGAATCAACCTAACTAAGAATGTAAAAGACCTATATGCTGAAAATTATACTATGCGAAAAAAGGAAAGATGTTCCATGCTCTTGGCTAAGAAGAACCAACATTGTGAAAATGGCCATACTCCCAAAACTGTTATACAGATTTAACACAATCCCAATCAAAATACCATTGACATACCTCACAGATCTAGAGAAAACACTCCTAAAATTCATTTGGAACCAGAAGAAACCTAGAATAGCAAAGGCAATTCTAGGCCATAAAGGCAAGGCAGGAGGCATCTCAATTCCTGACTTGAAACTTGAAACTGTACTACAAAGCCACATTGATAAAATCAACATGGTGCTGGCAAAGAAATAGACCTGAGGATCAATGGAACAGATTAGAAGATACAAGTATAGGTACAAAGACACTCAGCCACCTGATATTTGACAAAGGGGCTAAACATGTTCACTAGAGGGCTGGAGATTTAGCTCAGTGGCTTAAGTGCCTGCCTGGCAAGTGCCAGATTGTGAGCTCAATCCCCAGTACCACAAAAACAACAACAACAACAACAACAACAACAACAAAAAAACATGTTCACTGTAGGAGGAAGGATAGACTCTTTAATAAATGCTGTTGGAAAAATTGGCTCTCCACATGCAGATGACTGAAACTAGATCCATGCCTATCACCATGCACAAAACTAAAGTCTAAGTGGATCAAAGACCTAAACATTAAAACTGAAACACTAAATCTACTAGAAGATAAGGCAGGTAGAAGTCTTGGAGACATAGGTGTAGGCAGAGAATTCATGAACAAAATGCAAACTGCACGGGAAACACTTCAGAGAATCAATAACTGGAATCTCATATTATTGAAAAGTTTCTGCACTTCAAAAGAAATCACCAACAGAGTGAAAAGAAAACCCACAGAATGGGAAAAAATTGTAACCAGCAACCTCTCAGACAAAGGACTTATATCAAGAACATATAAAGAATTGAAAAGCATCAACCCCCCCAAATTCAAAGACCCTCTCCAAAAATGGGCAGCTGAGATGAACACACAGTTCTCAGATGAAGATATACAAATGGCAAACAAATACATGAAGAAATGTTCATCATCACTGGTCATTCAAGAAATGCAAATTAAAACAACATTGAGATTTCATCTCACACCGGAAAGAATAGCTATCATCAAGAAATCAACTGATAACAAATGTTGGCAAGAACAGGAGCCTAAAGAGAATTCTTTCTTTGGTCTGTTGGCCATTTCAGAACTTTGGAAATGGAATGGTCATTTCATCAGAAAGAAATAGCAGGTGAGTATAGCGGACTTCGGGGGGGCCTGCAGGAGAGAGACCTTGGTGCCTCGGGACCTACACCATGTGGTTGACTCAGGGTGCTGGGAGAACAACGAGCTCCTCCCCTCTCTGGGGGATGGCTGAGCATATGGCAGACTTTCGGCAGCCCGAAGGAGAGAGACCCTGGTGTATCAGGACCTGCACCATGTGGTTGACTCAGGGTACCAGGAGAACAAGGAACTCCTCCCCTCTCTGAGGGGGCAGCTGAGAGTGTGGCAGACTTTTGGCGGCCTGAAGGAGAGACACCCTGGCGCGTCGGGACATGCACGTACAGTTGACTCGGGGTGCAAGAAGAACAAGGAACTCCTCCCCTTTCTGGGGGGTGGCTGAGAGTGTGGCAGATTTTCAGCGGCCCAAAGGAGAGAGACCCTGGCACAGCAGGACCTGCTCTGTGCGGGTGACTGGGGTGCCGGGAGAACAAGGAACTCCTCCCCTCTCTGGGGGGCCGCTGTGATCCTGCTGGCGTGTGGGCTGAGAATCACACATCTCATGTCGTCCTGTCCCCCAACCTGTGTCCCCTCTCCCCCTCCCCCCTGCTTAACAAGTGGGAGCCAGTGAATTACACATCTTGTGAAAAGATTGACTATGTTATTTAGTATGAGCTCCCCATATGCAAAGATAAGGACAACCATTTGGAAGAAAACAAGAGACAATATGACAGATAGTGAAGATCTCTGGTTGTCTAGCTTTGAAATTTATGCTTTCTTATGTCCCATTCTGTTCTGTTTTGTTGTGTTTAATTTTACCCCCTTTTAAAATAAAATTTAAAAAAAACAAATGTTGGCAAGGCTGCGGGGAAAAAGGAACACTGCTTCACTGTTGGTGGGAGTGCAGAATGGTGCAACCACTATGGAAATCAATATGGAGAATTCTCAGAAGACTAGGACTAGAAGTTCCATTCAACCCAGCTATTCCTTTCCTGGGTATTTTCCTAGAAAAACTGAAAAGTTCATATCACAGTGATATATGTGCACTAATGTTTATAGCAGCACAATTTGTAAT
>PVJX010026685.1:0-25641 GCA_004027295.1 Dolichotis patagonum
GGAAGATACACTATATACAAAGACTCTTCAGGGATGAATGAAAAAGATGGCATGTTGTTGATTAATGCAGGGAAATCAATTAGAAGGTCAAGGTTCAGGAAAGAGACAACTTTAAAGGCCTATAGGTGGTACAACCGAAGTATTGGGGTTTGGATCTGAAATGTCCTTCCAAAGCCTCACATGCTCAGAGGCTTTTGGAAAGTGAATGGATCATGAGGGCACTGTATTCATCAATGGATTAATCTACGGATAAGCTCAGAGATACATGTGGAAAAAAGGAAGGTCATGAGGGTGTGACCTGGAAGGGTTTGTCTCCCTTCTAGGTTTCTAGATCTGGCTATAGTTTGGCAATTACTGCTCTAGAATATCAATAGTGCTTTTTAATAATACAGAGAGAAGAATGTCTAAAGAAGGAAATAATTCATACAACAGCCTGGACAAGTAACAAGTAAAATTTGTAATGATACATTTAATTATCAGAAAATCTCTAACTGACTAAGCTTGTAGAAATAATTTATTATCAAACATTTATTAATTTTACCCCAGGTCTACATTATATCAGGTATTATATAAACTGTCCACTTTTGCAGATTTAGAAAAAATAACATTAAAATGTGAATAATTATAATAGCCCCTTTGAAACAACCTATAATATTCCTTTAAACAACCTTTCTTATTGCCATGAAGACAGCTTCACTGTTTTTCAAGCTATACCATCAGAAAGCTGTGGACTGATAACCTGGCTTTGTGTTTCCTTTACAAAACTATTTAGTAATAATTATTCATTCAAAATAATAACCAAGTACTTACATGGTAAGCACTGAGTCAGGCATGATAATATTAGAGGTCAGTAAACACTTTCTGAAATTAAATACTTTAACCAACCTTTCAGTGTCAACAGGTGCAATCAAGCACATTATATAAGCATATATATAACAAGAGAGAAAATATTTCCACGACTGGTGCTATGTATTTGTTTTGTGTTTGTTTTGAGACAGGAATTACTATGTCTGCCATGCTCGTCTCAAACTCTAGTTTCTCCTGCTTCAGCTTCTTAAGGTCTGGGATTATTGACAGTGGTTAATTTGCTTTTTTTTTTGTTTCTGTTTTTATTAACAGATATTTGTACCAAGTTGCTCAAGTTTGTCTGGAAAGCAAAGGTTCAAGTAATCCTTTTTCAGTCTCCAAGTAGGTAGGATTATAGGAATATGCTACCACTACCAGCATTTCATGTTTTTATTATTATTCCACAATTATTATTCTACAGAGGAAATTTAAATTGTAACAGGAACATACCACATTACATATACCTGATTACATATATGTTATGATAGAGTATACTGTTTGGCACTATATGTTACTGTTAAAAGAAATGGAATTTGTTTTGGGGATACATAACAGTTCATTTAATTAGAATTCTATGTGCTCTATTAATAAAGAGACTGTAAATGAGCATCTGTAAAAACTATTCTTGTCTGTAAGTCTTATAAAATAGGTAGCAGATCATTACTTTGAGGTCCTCTGATACATGTATTAACAGTGAACAACACAAAAAAGGTCCAGGTCTTGTAAAATTTTGTGAAGAGAAATTTTTAAAAACTCACTTTCCTACCTACAAAATTTCAGATACCAACGTAAGAGTCTATCTTACTCTACAAGAAATATGCAAGCACTGCAAGTAGGAGGCACTTCCTCATCTACCTCCTCAAAAAGGACTTAAAATGTGAACCCTGAAGAGGCCTACTAGAACTTTGATTTTCTGCAGTCACAGAACCCTTCCAATATCAAGGATATCTTGATTTTTTACACACTTCATACAAGGTCATCTATTTTACCTTCATAATTTAATGATAACTTAACATCCTAGAAAATATGTAGTTTTTGTGACATGGGAGTGTCTTTGAACTAAGTTACCTTAATAGTATCTTTTATATATCTAATAAATATAAGCATCAATAGAATCTTCAGTATTAGATTATCTTCAATAGTAAATTACACTTCAGGTGAATATGTCAGGTAATATTTTAAGTGTATTTCATATTAATGCACTTAATTTTGATATCTATGAAAGATAACTGGTAGTTTCTCAGATGAAGCACTTCAGACTCAGACAAGGTAAACTGCTGAGATCATCAAGTGGTAAGAAGCCAGGAACAGAGCTCAAATTTTCCAAGACCCAAACTCTCCTTCCAGCTAACCACATTCTAACCACTTGATTTGGTTCCAATAAATAAATTTTTAAAACATCAGATTAAGGCTTAAAGTAAATAATTAAATATACTAATCTGTGAACTTCTCGATTCCATTTCATTTTTATATGAAAAGAACATGCTTTTGATGAAAATAAAAGGGTATATTTTTCATAAGAAGCCTTCATAAACTTCCTACCACTGGTTATTTTCCCATCAGTTTATAAATTCCTTATTAATAATAAATCTGTAGGCCTTCTGTTCCTTGTGAACTGGTCATCCCAGATCCCTGCTGCACTGCCATTTTGTCTCTTGTCTTTCTTTCTCTCTTGCCATGTGCCATAACACCTGGTAAGAGATTAGAGGCTCACTGCAGGGGTCCCTGATAAAAATAATCCAATGACAGGAACAAGTCAATATCTCTCAGTAATAACTTTCCATGTGAGTGGTTTCAATTTCTCAATCAAAAGATATAGACTGCTAAAGTGGATCAAGAAACAAAACCTAATAATATACAGTATACAAGACACAAATTAAGAATCAAAGGATGGAAAACAATATTACATGAAATATTCCAGAAAAAAAAATCAGCAGTGGCTATCCTAATTTCAGAAAAAAAGTGAATTTTAACCCAAAACTGATCAGAAGAGGCAAAGGTCAATGCATATTAATGAAACAACTCAACAGCAAGAGATAACAATTATAAACATGTATGCACCAAACACCAGCACACCCAACTTCATAAAAAAAAAAAAAACTACTAGACAAATACCCAGACAAGCACCAATAAAACTGTAATGGGGATGGCCCTGAAGCAAGGCCAGCAGATCGCTGTAGCTGCTGGTTTCAAACAGGAGCCTAAAGAGAATTCTTTCTGTGGTCTGTTGGCCATTTCAGAACTTTGGAAATGGAATGGTCAATTCATCAGAAAGAAATAGCAGGTCAGTATGGTGGACTTTAGGAGACCTGCAGGGGAGAGACCCTGACACCTCGGGACCTGCACCGTGCGGTTGACTCGGGGTGCCAGGAGAACAAGGAACTCCCCCCCTCTCTGGGGGCAGCTGAGAGTGTGGCAGACTTTCGGCGGCCTGAAGGAGAGAGACCCTGGAGCATCGGGACCTGCACTGTGTGGCTGACTCGGGGTGCCGGGAGAACAAGGAGCTCCCCCCCTCTCTGGGGGCAGCTGAGAGTGTGGCAGACTTTCGGCAGCCTGAGGGAGAGAGACCCTCGCGCATCGGGTATGGTTTGCTTGGGGTGCCAGGAGAACAAGGAACTCTTCCCATTTCTGGGGGGCAACTGTGATCCTGCCTGCATGTGGGCTGAGAATCAGACATCTCATGTTGTCCTGTCCCCCATCCCGTGTCCCCCCCTCCCCCTACCTAGCAAGTGGGAGCCAGTGAACTACACATCTTGTGAAAAGATTGACTATGTTATTTAGTATAAGCTTTCCATATGCAAAGATAAGGACAACCATGTGGAAGAAAACAAGAGACAATATGACAGATAGTGAAGATCTCTGGTTGTCTTGCTTTGAAATTTATGCTTTCTTATGTCCCATTCTGTTCTGTTTTGTTGTGTTTAATTTTACTCCCTTTTAAAATAAAATTTAAAAAATTTTAAAAAAAACTGTAATGGGGGATTTCAATAACATACTGTCAAAAATAGGTATCAACTAGACAAAAAAATAAAAATAAAAAAAAATCAGTATTAATTTGCCATTGCTACATTTTAAATTATCACAAATATATAGCTTCTTAAAATTATACCAGTTAAGGTTGGGCACAGTGGTTATGTGCCTATAGTCTCAATTCCTTGAGAGGCAAGAAGGTGGCTTGAGGCTAGGAGTTCAAGGCCAGACTGCAACTATAACATTCATGAATGACACCCTAAGGTGTGAAGTCCTTAACAGTCAAAATTCGTTTACCATCAACTCACAATCACTGACCGAAATGCCTACTGTAAGAATCATATTAGTCAAGCATCCCATCCCTGGGATACAATAAATACCCAGTGGGACACCACAACTTTAAGGAGGGAAAGTGTAATTTGGCAGAATTCAGTCTGTGACTGGCTGGCTCAAAAGCAGAAACATCATGGCAGAAAGGCACGGCAAAGCAAAGCTGTTTAGTTTATGGTGTCAAAAAGAAGCCAGGGACAGCATACAGAACCCAATGTCAGGCCTCCAAGACCCATCCAAACAGACTGAAGCATGCTTGAGTAATCCCTAGGCAGCTCCCAAACCAAGCAAGTTAATGATTAACCTTAACTGTCACAAGTTAAGTGAATAACCACTCCTAAATACTGTATCATTTTATCCTGAACACTACCTACATTAACAACTTGAGTACTTAGTCATATTATTTTTAAGCACTATTTTTCAGAAGCAAAGAAAGATACCAATTCTTATTTATTTTTATTAGTCATAATTTTTACCACAAACATTGAGGAGACAAGAACAATTTAAGTACATTTGCATACTCCCAATCTACTTTATTCCTGACATCATACTATAGCGATTACATTCTTTCTGGCATTATATTTGTATACCTGTTTTGTTTTTCTCCTTTACTAAACTGCAGACTCAACAATATCAATGCCCCAGAGCCAGCTGTAGTGGCACACAACTACAATCCCAGCATTCGGGAGTCTGAGACTGGAGGACTGCCATGAATTCAAGGCTAGCATGGGCCACATAGTGAGTTCAAGACCAGCTTACACTACATAGCAAGACCCTGTCTCAAAGAGCATAAAAAAAAAAGAGTATTAGTGTCTTATATATCCTTGACCCCATATATTACCTTATGAAATTCCTTAGAGTAGGTCATCCAAAAACATTTGCTGACTGAGCAGATGAAATCTGCTAGCTTTGGTATTTGCGGTTCCATAGCTAAACCACATATATGGCTGAATATTGTGTTTAACAGAATAATTTTTGCAGTATCCTCCAGAGGTTCTCATACATTTTTCTGCTTTTGTCACACAAAAAAGCCAGGAAATGAAAATATAGAAGCACAACACACAGAGTTAGGAAGCAAGGAAGCTGAGAGAGATGTAGTAAAGTCCAACTCTGTAGATTCTGTCTAGCAAACAAGTACTGAAAAGTATTCACTGTGTTTGACAAAATGCACATTAGGTGGGATCTCAGCAAGGGTAACCTTGATGACACAGTGTGATGAAATCCAAATGGGAAAGATTCAATAGGAAAAAAGCAAACTGAGACTGTAGGCGATTTTTAAGGAGCATGACTATAATATAATAAAGTTGCGTTTTGACTCTGTATTGTTATTTTTAACTTTGCCAAAAGTTTTAAATGGACATTCTGTCAGTTTCAATGGATTTTAAAGAATAATTTGACACAGGCCTGTGACCCCAGTACTCTGGGAAAGCTGAGGTAGGAAGACGGCAAATTTAAAATAACAGCACAGTCTGGGAAGCTTAGCTACATTGTCTCTAAATCATAAGATAGACAGACAGACAGACAGACAGACAGTAGTTTAGTATGAAGGCCTAGTGTTCAATCCTCAGTAAAGAAAAAAAGTAAGTAGCTGTTATTATTGGAACAATTACTGATGATGTGGACTCACTCCACATGTTACAATCTGTTATTCCATCAATGTGGAATGAGAAAAATTGTGGCAAATTTCTCTTTACAAATTTTTTTTTGGGGGGGGGACTAACCACTTACTAAAAAACTAGCCAATCATATTAAGTACAGAAGTTCATCTTTCCTTCCAAAGGAAGGAATTTTTTTTAAATTCACTTGAGAAAAATTCAAGGAAATTATGGGGAGAAACAGGCAATATGCATTTCTTAAATTTTTTCAAAATGCTTTTACAACTATCATTATTTGATGATTCCCAAAACTGAAAGAAAACATGCTTCTCCCCACCCCCACTATTTGAGACAAGATTTCACTATGTTGACCAGGCTGGCCTTGACCTCCTGGGCTAAAAAATGATGGTCCTCCCTGAGCTTCCTGAAACAGCAGGGACGACAGTGCTTTTGATATGCTTCTATGTTCTAACTGCAAGAAACTGCCAAGAAACAAAAATGTGAAGCTTATTTAGAACCAAAAACTTTAATACTCATGATCTTAAAGTTTTCATTTTTAGCCTAGAAACCACTACAATGAGATTCTACAGTGATTTATAGAATCATACTATAATATAAACAAAATTTTAATGATCCTCAGGAATTTTCATGCTAATAGTAATATCTGAAACATTTGTATAACTTAAGTAATATACTATGAATTTAGATTAGTAAGCAAGGGAGAACTATAATCCAAAGAAAGTTTACCAGGACAAGTCTGCATTTTACAAAATAAATGAGTTTCTAAAAGTTGCATGTAAAAGTAATTTTAAGATATTCTTGTATGGAAGAAGCTATGTAATTCATGAAGAAAACTGTCAATTTCCCTTTTACTTTTGTAGATCTTTTTGTTTTAAAATCCAACAAAATTTCTCTGGGTTATTAGAGACTGAACTGCTGTCTTTAAATTTCATGTCGAAACCTCAACCCCCTATTCAAATGACTGTATTTGGAAATAGAGTCTTTAAGAGATAGTTAAGGTTAAATGAGATCATATGGTAGGCCACTCAAAATAACTGATGTATTATAAGAGGGAGAAGATCAGAAATATTTTCTCTCCTGTTCCCATGCAGAGAAAATGCCATTTGAAACTACAGTAAGACAAGAGCTGTGTGCAAGCCAAGAGCACCCTCATCAGGACCACATCTGTCAGCACTCTGGTTTGGCCTTCCAGACCCCAGCCTGTAAGAACATAAATTTCTGTTTAACTTACCCATTCTGAGGCATTTTGTTATAGAAGCCCTAGCTGAGTAATGATGTGGGTCCAAAAGCATTTCTGGAGAAATCTCAGAGCTTCACAAAAAACAATGTGAAAACTGTCATATTAAACGAATTTGTTACACTACAAACAATCTAATCACTTTTTGCAATCTGAGTTTTCAGATTACTTTTAAAGTACTGTGTCAAACTCAATTCTCAAAGCAAACCAACATTAAAAGCATCTGTATATTTTGTTCCATGATCACAAATAATGATCTATTTCTATAGTAAAGCTAATTATTAAAAGTCAATTAATCACAAGTACAATAAAATCCAAGTTGACAGCTATTTCAATAGTTAAATACTTAATGAATGTATCTGATGATGTCTGTCATACATACATAGGTCTATACAAGCTAATTACTACTTAGTGTTGAAAAATAACTGGCTTTTAGGCAACATATACGAAAGTGTTAATGAACGAAAACATTATACATACAGTACACTTTAAGATTTATACCTAGATGTTTCCACAAAACCTCACGGATTCAGAGGTCAGGTTTTTGAAAGGTGATGGCATCACAGAGGTGGGATAGCTCAATGTGATGTTTGCAGGTAGGGGCTGGTCTAAAAGTAGGTGGGCCACTGGGGGTGTGACCTGATATGATGTATCTCTCCTGCCCATTTCCTCCCTTTGAGCTCCAGGCTGACATTAAGAGAGCAGTTTCCTTCCACACAAGACCTCCCACCATGCAGGACTAAAAGTTCTAAAATACGAAAAGAAAACAATTTTAAATTTCACGTTTCAGGTACTGTATCCCATTGACGAAGAAAATGACTAAGACAGAGCACATGCTTAGCATGTGCAAATTAAAAACAAGCACAAAGAAAAAGACAACCAAACAAAAAACACCAAGTACTCAAGCCTATAATCCCAGCGCTCTGGAAGGTTAAAACAGGACTGAGCTAGGAATATAGCTCAGCAGCACAAGCGTCTGCTTGGCAAGTGCAAGGTCATGAGTTCGATTCCCAGAACCAAAAAAAAAAGAGGAGGATCACAAATTCAAGCTCAGCCTAAGCAATTCAGTAACTTGGTGAGACCTTGTCTCAAAATAATAACCGAAAAAAAGAGTTGAGGTTGTAGCTCGGTGCAAAAATTCTGGGTTCAATTCCCAGTACCAAACAAAACAAATAAAAACCATACAAACTAAACAAACATATATTCACTATTATGATTAAAATCTGGAATATATTACAAAAAATAGGGGCTGTCCTTTAACATTTTATGAAAATCATGTCTCAAAATGCAGTTAAAAGAAATTCGGCTAGAGAAACTTTTCTTTTGTTTGTTTGTCTGTCTGTTTGTTTGTTTGTTTATTGGTACCTGGGATTGAACTCACGACCATGCACTTGCAAGGCAGGTGCTTATGCCACTGAGCTAAATCCCCAGCCCCCAAAGTTAAAAGAAATTTGAAAAAGAACAAAAAGGCATTAATTGAGCAGCAAGAATTATATTATCTATGTACTTTATATTTTTTTAATCCTTTTTTTAAAAAAACTGAGAAACCTTTCCTAGTCTCATTCCCTTAATAAAGAAATATGAGACCAATCTAGCTCTCAAAAATAAGGTTAATCCAAGAAAACGTGTAACACTTATCTGGTAAGTCACATTATGTCTCTCCCACTTTACCTTTTCTAACTTCAAATATTGGGATGCCAAAATTGGAAGCAATGATATTCTCTTAAATAAATGTTTTAAAATTTTACAGGTGGGCCAGGGATTTAGCTCAGTGGCTTAAGTGCCTGCCTTGCAAGCGCGAGGTCATGAGTTTGATGCCTGGGTACCAAAAAAAAAAACAAAAAAAACAAAAAAATTTTTACAGGCAACTTTGCTAGGGGTGGTTTGTAGTACATTTCTTCACTTGGGAGACTGAAGTAGATGTGAATTCAAGGCCAGCCTAAACAAGACCCTGTCTCAAAAAACCAAACAATAAAATTTCACAGGCAACAAAGAAAGCTATGAAATTACTGTTAAAAGACTTTATATAGTAGTAAGTACTAGAAATTGACATCCGGTAGAAATATGAATTTAACATGCTTGAGCACTTACTATGACTATGAATTAGGCACTGTATTAGATGTCAAAACGCTGAAAAATATGTATACATCCCTAATCTCAGAAAACTTGGCAATTTAGTGTGAGACTGGGAGAAGACAGAAGAAAAAAACAAGTACAGAAGTGTGTATCTTATCTCATATATTGTACCTGATACAAAAGACTTTTATAAAGAAAATATTCAATACTCATTAATCTATTTATAGCAAATACTGAGTGACAACTATGTGTGAGGCACTGTTTCAGGTGCTAAAAATATTAGAGATTGAAAAAATTCTGGTCCCAACAAAAATTTGGTTAATCTGAAGGAGACAAACATAAGAAGTAAACATGATTTTAGAGTAAAAAAGAATACGAAGGAAATAAAACAATGTGACATTGAGAGTGATAGAAAACTCAAGGGCAAGGACTACTTTAGATACTCGTATACAAAGAACCAAGGAGCTAAAAACAGTTTGCCCATTGTGAAAACCAAAAATAGTGTGCTATGGTAGAATACAGCAGGTACTGGTGAAGAAGGAGTAACAAGCAGTGAACTTAAAAAGGGAAAAAGCAGACTGTCGAGCCAACAACTGAGGTGGGGGAGGGGGGTCTTGAGGGCTGAAGCCAGTCTGACCCATCCTAACTAAGCACACACTACCTGAGCTACACTCCTGTGCCACATTAAGAAATACATTTTCCAGCTGGAAGACAAGAGGAACTCACACATCAAGAACTTACAAGAGAAAAGAAAAATACCATTCTTTTACTTTATCACTGTAATTGTAGTAACCAGACTAAAGGAAAGGAAAGCAACCTAGAGGTTCTCTAGACAGACAATGATCTCAACTGAGATGGAGACGGCAATGATGGAGCACATGGAAAAGAGATACCAAAGAAGCTAAATTAATGAAGGATAGGTGATATTCTGCTGGTAACATATTAATATTGGTAATATGGGAAGGAAAAGAGAAGTCTATAATAACCAACATGTTCAATTTTAATGACTGTTTATATAACAGTACCATTTACCAAGCCAAAAATAATGAACCCTAGGTCACAAAAAACATACTAGAAAAGTAATGACAGGTCTATTCCAGTTCTAGCTATACTAACTTTGGTATGTGTCTAAATAGTTTTCTTTGTGTCTTAATATCTTTATCAACTAAATGAAGGTCAGAGAAAAATAAAAGACAGGTTTTAGTTTGGTAAATGAAAAAGGATTTAAAGGTGATACTTGTGTTTTTGGCTTGGCAAGTGACACAGTGTTAATTCTATTTAACCAGCACTATTATTCAGTATAGTTTAAGTTATAAATTTTAATGATCCATAGATTGACTGCTTATTTTTGTAAATTCATTTATTTAGCTATTGTCTGTAGTTGCTTTCACATAACAGCAGCAATGTTTAGTAGTTTGTGTCAGAGACTCCTGAGGCCCATAAGTCTAATGCATGAGAGAAAAGTTTAACAATCTCTAGTTTAAAGCAACAATTATTTATATCTCACTATATTATATGCTCATCTTCAACCCAAGATGAGCAGCTTTTACCTACAAAAGTAGCAGTCATTATAATAAGGGATAGACAATATGGAGGTTTTACACTGTTCTGAAAGCTTCTATACCAGTTTTTAACATGGCAATTTTCTATGCATTTCACTGGCAAAAAAACAAGTTATAAGGCCATGCCTAAATTCATCAGTAGTATGTATGCTCCTCCTATAAGCAGAGTAACCAAATCTCCTATAGTTGTCTCTTTCATACCCATTTCCTGAGCTTCTGGTCATCTACCTAAGGGTGACATTTTTCCAAACTCCATTAAAAATCATTATGAAGGGGCTGGGGATTTAGCTCAGCATCATAAGTGCCTGCCTTGTAAGCGCGCCGTCGTGAGTTTGATCCCCGGTACCGATTAAAAAAAAAAATCATTATGCTATGAGATTTGTTCTTCTTAAAGAAAACAGTAAAATATGTGTCACCTCAACTTTATTAAAAGGAAATTACATATGAGTATAGTGGCGCAGCCTGTAATACTAGCACTCTGGGAAGGAAGGAAGACTAGAAGTTCAAGCCCAACCTGGGCAATTTAGCAAAGCCTGTCTCATAATAAAAAAGTGAAAAGCGAGGGGACTTACGGAGATAAAGCTCAACGCAAAAGCCCTGGATTCAATTCAATCCCTAGTACCTCAATTAAGTGATAGAAATTGCTTTAATTATACTTTCTTTCCCCAGCCTGCAGCACATTCTACCATACAGAAAATGGCCTTGAATGGAATAATAAAATAGGAAAAATTTGGATCTCAGAATAACCTCATACAACACCTCACAGAACCTTAGAAGTCTAGACCAATTAATATTATTTTGATAGAAAGTAATAAATTTATTGATTATTTAAGCAACTATATTTTAGGATCCCTTTGTTACAGTGGTTTAGACTCTCATCTAGACTCATCATCATTTTTTTCACTAAAGATGCATAGTACGTAACTGATTAAGCACTAAAAATATTCAAGATGCAGATATGAGTCATTTTCATAAGAGATAGAGGCTGAGTAAACAAAGACTTCCACCAAAGAAAAGCCCAACTCTAGATGGTCTTATTGTTAAATTTTAAAGTAATATTTTAAAACTTTACCATTAATACACTACTTAACAAAACAAAGAATTAAAGAGAAGGGCTGGGGATGTGGCTCAGTGGGAGACTTCTTGCCTTGCATGCACAAGGCCCTGGGTTCAATCTCCAGCACCACACATACAAACACACACACAAAATAGAATTAAAGAGAAAAATCAATCAATATAATACACCATATTACTGTAATCCCAAATATTGAGTGTGATAATCCAAGTACTATAATCCCTTTTCTAGTCTTCCTCACAATCCAAAAGGTTATATTTATAATCCCATTGAGATGCCATTAGAATCTTGGTAAATTAATTTTAATCTACTGTCTCCAATGCAACCCACGGCAAGAGTAAAGACACCAAGACACAAAGTTAAGGGCACCCAAGGGGTCCTACATCCAATCCCTGTGACGATGTGCAAAGTCCCTGATCTAAGGCCTCTTCCAGAATTTATTATCTTGTGAAGAAGGGGGTGGCTCAAGGATGAGTGACAGTGAGGATGTTGGGGTGCTCGCTTCGGCAGCACTTATACTAAAATAGGATGTTGGGAACTTACTGAGAACTTGAGATGGCTAGCCAGGTAGTAAGAAAAGCATCTTTGCAAAATGCAGGGATAACAATATGCAGAAGGATTAATCTGCATAATTTAATTAAGATAGCAACTATATTGTTTTTGGAGGTCATTGTTTTAGTTTTTGATATGTAAACTTTTTTGCCCTGGGGACTCATAGCCTCTTTATCTCGAGGCTTATTCCCAGTTGACATTTCTGGAGCTGACTGGCTCTATCATCCCACCGTGCTCATATATTTTCTAGAAAACATTATGTGAGGAAACAGGAGACCTTCTCATGGCTTTAGAGATTATTACATATCAGTACCTCTGCTAGCCTTATTTGCAATGTTTAGAGCCAATTAAAGAGAAAAGAAAGTATCACAGTCAGCTCTGTACACATCAGTATAAGGAAGTAAGTAACAATATAATCAAAGTTGCAGCAATTGTTTTGCATTCAAGGGGAGTCACTCAACTCCTCTTGAATGCATATTAACAGAGTAACTGCACAGATATCTCAACAGAAACAGAACCACCATAGTACAAAAATACAGCAGGTTGTCATGATCAAGCAAAAATATTAAAGATCACTGTCAAAAGTGTGAAAAGATTATAGACTTTGTGGCATATGACTGAATTCCCAGATACGTGGGAGACTGAGGCTGGAGAACTATAAAATCAAGGCTTGCTGGGACAACTTGGTAAAACCCTGTTTCAAAAATTAAAAATTAAAAGAACTGGTGATGTAGTTCAGGGTCCCCTGAATTCAATATCCAGTACCTCAAAATTCAATCAATCAAGTGAAAAGACAACAAAAAGAATGGGAGAAAGTATTAGGAAACCATGTATATGGCAAGGGTCTAGTATACAAAAACATCTAGACACACACAAAAAAAACTCTTACAACTCAAAACTAAAAAAAAATACCAACAACCAAATAAAACATAGATAAGGACAAAAAAAGATAAAGAAAATAAGCACGTGAATGTTCACCATAACTAGGCATTAGACAAACTCAAATCAAAACTACACTTCACACCCACTAAGATAGTTATTATAAAATAAGGTAAACATATATTGGTGAGGAGGAATCGGGACAAGGAATCTTTATACGTTCCTGACAGAAATGTAAAACAGCACATCTATTGTGGAAAAGTCTAACAACTCGTAAATTTAAGTATGAAATTACTGTATGATGTAGCATTTCCATTTTGGGTACATAGTCAAAAGAAACAGAATCACACATATCCCCAAAATTTGTACACAAATATTCAAGAAGCAATACTATTCGAACCAAATATCCTAAAGTAGTCAAAAGATGAAAGCAAATCAAGTATCACAAACTTACATGGACAAATAAAATCTGGTATACCCATATAATGGAGTATGATTCAGATATAAAAGAGAACAAGGAACCAACATATACTGTAACACAGATGAAATTTAAAAATATCATGTCAAGAGAAAGAAACCAGACACAAAAGACCATATATTACATAATTCCATATACATTAAATATCCAAAATATGGAAATCTATGGAGATAGAAAACAGATTACAGGTAGACAGTACAGGGTACTTAATGGATATAGAATTTCCTTTCATTGATGAAAATGTTCTCAAACTAGAGACTGGTACTGCCTACAAAACATTGTGATATACTAAATATCATTAATGGTACATGTTAAATAAAAGAAAGAGGGCTAGGGATACAGCTCAGTGGTAGAGTACATGTCTAGCATACATGAGGACCTGAGATCAATCCCAGCACCATTAACACAAAAAAGGCAAACAGACAAAAAGAACTACATATCATATGACTGTTTACATAACACATACAGAAGAGGCAAATTCATGGAGTCATAAAATACCTTGTTGGTTGCTAGAGGCTCAGGGAAGAGAGACTGACTGCTAATAAGTAAGAAGTTTCCTTTGGGGTAATAAAAATCTTGCACATTAGTAATGATGGCAGAACAACTTTGTAAACATACTAAAAGTCACTGAATTATAGAATTTAAAAGACTGAATTTATGGTATATGACTATATCTCAATTTTAAAAAATTAGGGGATTTAGCTCCGCAGCATAAACACTTGCCTAGCAAGTGGGAGGTCGCAAGTTCAATCCCCAGTACAAAAAGAAAAAAAGAAAAACAAACAAACAAACAAAAAAAATGAACTCGGGCCAAAACCACAGAACTGATGGGTTTTTACAATCATCTCAATTCTGATCTTACAAAGGAACTAAATCTAAAGAAGATAAAATAAATTACACATGACCCTAAGTTTGTTAGTAGCAAAACAATTATTAAACAAGATATTTCAGTTCTCAGATTAAAAATTTACTTTAAAAGACCTTTAACAAGCAAATGTATTCATAAGGGATTACATTCTTTATAATTTTTAAATGTTACAGTAAAACCAGTATCTTGAAACTCCAGTATCTCTTTTTAGATTCCAAAACCTTGATTCATTAATAATCATTCTGTTATGAGAAAACTCCACACTAGCATTTCAAAAGCACTCTTAGTAATTAAAAGTTTCACTTATTCACAGTTCAGAATATTTCAAAGACTTAAACATTATTTAATCAGACTTTTAGAAAACATCAAATTTGTGAAATACTGAGTTAACTTTGCAGTGTTTCAAACTTGTGCAAAGGTACTGTAATATATTGTATACTGGGGTTTTGAAAAATTTGACAGTCTTACCATTTAGAGCTGGGAGCCTATGTTCCCTCCACTTGACTCTGGACAGAGCTGTGACTGCTTCAACCAATAGAGTATGGTGGAAGTGACCTTTCTAAATTCCTGACCTAAAGAATCATTGAGCTGATTAAAATGATTATTGTTTTACATCACTTAACTTGAAGTGGTGTATTATACAGCAAAGTTAACTGGAATAGCACATATGATATTCATAATACAAACAAGGAACTCTTGTCCCTGATGGTTCCCCTTTTCATAGCACTCTAAAATCATACACTTTCTTGAGAAAAAAAGGCCGGATATGAAAATATATGGATATGTAAACATACCCAGTTTTTAAAAGTAGCCAAGAAAGTTATTTTTCAATCACCTAAAAATATAGGCTAATATTTCAGTATGTTACAAGAGTCAGAATATCCCCGAAGGACATCTTATATGTCATGTACCTTACCTTAGGGTTCAAAAATTACATGGTTCTCCACACTAAGACGTAATTCTAGACAATTTATACTGAATAAACTGTCCTCCTTTGAACAAGGTCATTCCTAAAACTGATTTCAATTAGTCAGGTTTTCCTCATTAACAAAAAGTTTGGCCTTGTGAATTACTTAAAAAAAGATTCTCACATTGGCCTAACAGACTTGGGACATTTTACCTTTCAAGTCTGTCTATGCATACTGGGTAAACAAAAATGATACCTTCCCTGGACTTTTATCTGTATCTTACTTGATGCGATCAGGATGATTTTAAGGATTTAATGAGAGAAGATATGAAAAACTCTGAGCACTGTTTTAGGTACAAATGAGATATAATAACTCTGAAACCTAATTTTAGGACTCAAAACTACTGCTTAGTAGCCCTAAAAGAGGAAACCCATACACTTACAGATAATATAAATTTTAGAGCTGTATAGTGAATTTTATAAACTACTATACAAGTTAAGTATATGATAAAATACAAACTTTTTTTACTAAATAGAGCATTTAGTAATGCAAAAGGTAATTCACAAATAGTTACCTTGATCAAGTATTTTTCCCATCTGTCTGCTGTAACAGATTTGCCAATCTTCCTCATCAACTTCAAATGGAGCTCCACCAATTCTTTTGGTACTTAAAAGGAAAATAAAAAATACTATTAGCCTTATGTAAAAAAGAAAAAAAAAACAAACAGAATTTTCCTCATGAATACTTTCTCAAAACAGAGGACACTGATTCTACTTTTTATACCTGTGCATCAAAACTGCCTAAACTAGAGCAAGAATACTACAAAACTATTTAACAATGAGCAGGAATATATTCTTTCAAATTGCTATCAGGGAACACTGAAATCCAATATAAACTACAGACTTCAGGTGATAACTATTGTAGGGTCATGCATTTTAACAAATATGCCTCTGTAGTGCAGGATGTATGTAGTGGGGGAGGTCATGCATGTATAGGGACAACCACTACATGTGAATGCTGTGAATTTATCATTTAATTTTTTGTAAACAAAAATCTGCTCCAAAAAATAAAGTTAAAAATGAAAAACTATTATCTACAGCTCAATGGAAAGCCTTTGTCTATCCAGCACATGTAAGGCCCTGGGTTCAATCTTCAGTACCACACAAAAAAAGAAAAGAAAAACTACCATCAGGCTGGAGATGGATGGATGGAGGCCTGCTTACTATGTATGAGGACTTGAATTCAAACCCCAGTACTGCAAGAAGAAATACTATGTCATCATGTAAAAGCACTGACCTACACAATGAAAACTTCTAATCCATTTGTTTCCCATAGTACATATTTGGTATCTTTACTGAGAATCCAAGCCAAAATATAAATTCACCAAATTAGAAATAAGACAAGGAACATAATTCCAAATTAGTGGACAGCTCAGAAATTGGGTCTAATGGTTTCAAGCCAACTCAAAAACTTCTTTCAATCTATCCCTCATCCAACGTATGAAGCTTCTCTACAGCATTCCTATGGACCTTTGCCTGACAACTCATAAACAGAAAAGATTTACTTACCTTCCAAAGTACTAGTTCCATTTTCTAGATAGTTCTAACTATTAGAAAATTACCTGCAGCTCTACAACTTCCTCCTCTGGGGTAGGATCTTATTCTCTAATCTAAAAAACAAGATTTTCAATTCCTCTTCTATTGGAATTTTCAAATTTGGAGATTTCTGTATCTTTCCTCAAGTTTTCTAATCTGATTATAAATAACCAGACTTCCTGCAAATATCCCTTGGGCAAAATCTAAGTTTTAAAGTTATATTAATTAAACACAATGGATATAAAAGACACACATGCCTGCCAAATTTTGCATTTCCCAAATACCAACAGTGACATTAAAGAAGTAACAGGTATCCTACCAAGAAAGTTTTCATAATCTAATATATTAGAAAAATACTGGTTAAAAGGAAAAAAAAAAAACCAGATGTTTACAGAAGAACCTCAGGAAATCATTCTGACTGCTTTATGGTGTACTGTGAATATCCAAGATAGAAATATGATTTGCAGGGTCGAGGATTTAGTTCAGTGACACAAGTGCTTGCCTGGCAAATGTGAGGTCATGAGTTTGATCCCTAGTACAAAAAAAAAAAGGAAAGAAAAAGAAATATGATTTGCAGCATTCTCTACTAGATCTGATTTAATATCTTATGTCATATAAACTCTACAAGGAACACTTTGACTTTGGAAACTGATGGCACAATTTTTTTTCAGCCATTTTCCCCCAGCTCTTTATTCTTCACTAAAGCTATTTCTAATTTGAAACAACTCTGAAATATAAAGACATCCACTCATTCAACAAATTTCTACGGCTTTACCATATGTAAACAAAAAATAATTCTGTTGTCCTTAATGAACCTACATAAGTAAAACTTCCAGTGGGGTATAGAATAATGGGTGATGGAAAAGAGAAAAAAGGTATCAAACAAGTAGGCAGACAATTATCTTAAGACTTAAAGTATGAAGTTTAGACAAGAATATACAAAAGGGTGAAAAGGACAATACCTGTAGAAACAAAGGCAGGTGTAAATGGCTAAAAAACCCAAAGTGATTATGGAACTGGAGGCATGGACCCGAACAAAATGACCCATAGAAGAATAGGCTAAGACATCTAGTTTTTATTTAAGCACGAGACTGCTGTGTCTTTTATAAAGATCTCAATGATTGAATAGAAGGTTGAAACACTTTTTTAATAGCTGTTATTTGCTTATTTTAGAAGTAAGGGTACAGGGCAAGTATCAGATACAAATTCAAGAAAATATCAATCCAAAAACACAGAAGAAGGCTGAATTAAGGTACAGACATTACCTAGAGAAGTGGACAGATCTGAGAAATGTTAAAGAAAATTAGTAAAACTTAAGTGACTGGTTGTGCAGTTATGCAGAAAGACTCAACAAAACCAGAGGCACAAGTTTAGGTAACCGAGTAGATGTCAATGACAATACAGTAGATAAAAAAGTAAGAATGTATGTTCAATTCTCAGCTCTACCATTCATACAAGTAGTTGAGTCCTTTAAGCACTGAACCTCAATTTTACCATTTGTAATAAAAAACTGTGTCGACTATCTCACAGTTTTAAAACTGTAAAACATTTATAAAAGTAAAACATTTATTTTTATTTCTGTTGTAATTTTTTGGAAACTATGGCTACTTTCAATTTCTCCTTTTACTTAAACATAGCAATCCTGATGGCGTTTCTTTTCTACATCTCATATCTACTCTCAATTTACCTTCAGCCTTTTTAAGATGTCACTACACCTTCTCACTTGAGAAAAATAACTATAACTAGTCTGTAACCAAACCAATTTCCTAAAAGATACTGCCTTCATGTCACTTCACAGCTGATTTTTTTTTTTTTTTGAAACAGGGTCTTTACCAGGCATAGTGGCACAGACCTATAATCCCAGCACTCGGGAGGCTGAGGCAGGAGGATTGCCGTGAGTTCAAGATCAGCCTAGGTTACATAGTAAGTTAAAGGCCAGCCTAAAGTACACAGTAAAACCCTGTCTCAAAAAAATGAATGAAACACAGTAACACCTTGTCTCAAAAAAATGAATGAAAGAAAAGAAAGAAAAGAAAGGAAAGCCAGAAGGAAGGAAGGAAGGAAGGAAGGAAGGAAGGAAGGAAGGAAGGAGAGAGAGAAAGGGAGAAAAAGGAAAAAAAGTTAGTTTTACAAAGTTCCCAAGGTTGGCCTCAAATGCAATCTTTCTGGCTAACTTTCCCATGTAAGAAGGGTTGCTTCCTGGAAGATGGCACAGTGGATTTGCAGCAAAGAAAGAACCTCTCTCAGATTTGGTGTCCAAACATTGGAATATAACAATGTGAGTAAAAGAAAAAGGAGTGGGTTCCCAGGATCCAGGAAACCCACAGAGCGAGCAAAGAGAGAAACTTCAACAAAGAAAGAGGAAGAGGCATGTGGTGCTCTCTCTCTGAGCATGGACTTACTGCCTAGGAGGAGAGTCCTGAACCTGCAGACCCATAGTGTCTACTTGCATCCCCAAAGGCCTCCACAGAGAAACACACCAATGGAATGGAGCAGTGGACAGCAGACTGCAGTGGCTTGTGAGTTGTTTCAGTTTAGACAGTCGGCTAGAGAAAACAACTGGTTGAGAGCCATCTTGGAAAAAGGCCAACTAAGCTCAGGACTCTGGAGTGACTGCTGGCTCCATCTAGTGGCCCAGCGGAGTTCAAACCCACAGCTGGACAGAGCCTGCTGTGAGGTGGGCAGGTCTGGTTCTCACGTAACAGCCAGAGGCCAGCCTGAATTTCAGTGGAAACAGGGGTGCAGCCTTGCTGAGATTAACCACAGCCCTGCCGTGAAGCTGCTGCTGGCCTCCTGGGATTGACACAGATCTGGACCCTGTCTGCCCACACTACCAGGGGCCACAGAGAAATACCACCAAGTGGACATGTTTTCTTTTCTTAGTTTTCTTTTCTCATTTTCTTTACTTTCTTTCTCTTGTTTTGTTTTGTCTGTTTCTTCATTGTTCTGTCATCATTGTGGACAAGGTTTGCAGTTTTTTTGTTGTTCTCTTCTATTCTTGTTTTTATTTCTGCTTTCTCTTTCCCTCCTGTCTTCTGTACCAGTTTCCAAAACTTTGCATGATCCTCGTTTGTCTTTCATTCTTGCTTCTAATCTCTTCCTTTTCTTCCATTTCTCTTTTAAAATCTTCCCCCCTGAGGGTAAGATTACTACATTTAGGGCTTATTTACTGTGTACAATTTTCTGGTTCCTTTTAGACTTTGTTATATAACCACAAGTCCGGCTCATATGGTTAAAGGTGCCAAATCAATAGTTATTTCAATTTGCCATTTTCTAGATTTGTGTTTGATGCTAGTGTTACTGCTCTTTGTAACACTTTAGCCAAAGTGATGCACTGTTCTAACCAGTTGTTTTTCCTGGTATACCAAGACTGAGATTGCCCAAGGGTCATAAAAAATACTATAGGCCAGTGCCAAACAATCAGGGGCTGGCCTAAGGCAGTCAAAAACTTCTAATGTGCTCACAACAAGATGCTGCTGGATGCTTGCTTACCAAGTGCAAGGTCCAGCAACAACAAAAAAACAGCTGCTGAAGAAGTTATCAAAGATCAAACCTCATAAAGCCATTAAGCAACATAGTTTAAGACTTACTCTAAATGTAATGAGAACTCACAAGAGGAATGTAGGAAAAGTTCATAGTCAAGTTTTTAAGAGACTGCTCTGCAGAAATCTAAATCAAAATAACAGTGAGATTCTATCTTTCTCCAGAAAGAGTATCTCTCATCAAAGGCTCAAAAATACATAAATGCTGGCAAGATTATGGACAAAACAACACCCTTCCACATTGTTGTTGGGAATGTAAACTAGTACAACCACAATAAGAAACACTATGGAGATCTGTCAAAAACTAAAACTAGAAATGCCATTTAACCCAGCTATGCCTTCCCCAGATATCTTCCTGAAGCAGTTAAAGTCATCATATTATAGTGATATATGCATATCCCAAATAGCCGTGATCAGAAAAGAATCCCTCCATGTTATACTCACAGCCCCAGAAGCCCAACACAGGAACAGAATCTTTAAAGTAGTTAAGAGAAAAAGCAACAACTCACTTACAAAGGTAAACCCATTAGAATAACAGCAGGCTTTCCAATACAAATCTTAAAGTTCAGGGAGCTTGGAGTGAAATCTTTCAAGCTCTAAAAGAAAATAAATTTCCAATCCAGGCTGATATAATTAGGAAAACTATTTTTCAAAATTGATTGAAAAATAGGTAGTCATGGTGGCTCATGCCTATAATCCTTATGCTCGGGAGGCTGAGGAAAGAGGATCATTGTGAGTTCAAGGCCAGCATGTGCTATGTAGTGAGTTCAAGAACAGCCTGAACTAAAGAGTAAAACCCTGTCTCAAAAAAAAAAAAAAAAAAAAAAAAAAAAAAAAAAAAAAAAAAAAGCCAGGGATTTAGCTCACTGGAGTAAGCACCTGCCTGGCAAGTAACAGGTCATGAGTTCAATCCCCAGTACAAAAAAAGAAAAAAGAGAGAAATACCATGATAAAGAGCAACTAAAGAAATTCATGACCATAAAATTAGTGCTCTAAAAATGTTTGAAGAAGATCCTAGAGACAACAAAAGGTCCAGAAGAATGATTTTAGGTAGAGTGATTGGTTAAGTAGAAAACAATAGTGAATTGGCAACATGAAAATAAAATAATCATAGAAATAAATCAACACCTTTCAGTAGTAACTCAATGTGAATGGTCTTAATTGACCAATCAAAAGATACATACTGGCAAGACAGATTGAGAAAATTTTCAAAAATAAAGAAAAGAAACAAAATCAAGCCAGGTATTGTAGTGCATGCCTGTATCCCCACAACTCAGGAGGCTCAGGCAGGAGGACTGCTGCAAGTTCAAGACCAGCATGGAGTACACAGTGAATTTAAAGCCAGCCTAGACTACATAGTAAGAACCTCTCTCAAAAAAAGAAAGAAAGAAAAGAAACAAAATCAAATAGCATGGTGTATACAAGAAACACATTTAACACAAAAAGAAACAGACAAAAATCATAGGATGGAAAACAGTATTTCATGAAACAGGAACCTGAAACAAGCAGATGTAGCTATATCCAGACAAAATAGATTTCAACCAAAACTCCGATCCAAAGAGGCAAAGAGGGTCACTACATATTAAGGGGAACAATCTGACAAAAAAAAAAAAAAATGAGAACAACTATTAACATGTACTAAACAACACACCAAACTTCATAAAACAAATATTACTGTAAGACAAAAAAGACCAGAAAAAAGACACAATTACAGTGGGGAACCTCAATTTGACAGAATCACAAATAAATCAACTGGACAAAAAAAAAAATCAGAGTTGAACAAAACCTTCAAACAAATAGACCTGACAGACATCTATTAGGTGTTCTACCCAACAACAACATAATACACATTCTCCTCAATAACATAAGGAATTTTCTTAAAAATAGACCACATATTAGCCAATAAAGCAAGCTTAAGTAAATATAAAAGAACTGAAAGTATACCATGTACATTATCAGATCACAATGCAAAGAAACTAGAAACCATCAACAAAAGACACACAAATGATGCAAATGCACTGAAGCTTAACAAAACACTCAAATGAATTACAGAAGAAATCATGAAAGAACTATGACAGTTTCTAGAACTAAATGATAATTCTGGTGAAACTCACTAAAACTTATGGGACACAAAGAAAGCAGTCCTAAGAGGGAAGTTTATAGCTGTGCCTGTCCACATCACAAGAACAGAGTGAGCCCAAATAAATAATCTAATGGTAAATCTCAAGATCCTAGAAAACCTAGAGCAATTCAAACCCCGAGCTAATACAAACAAGTAAATCATAAAGATTAAAACAGAAGGCAATGAAACTGAGACAATGACAATGAAACTGAGACCAAAAAAACAGTATAAAGAACCAATGAATCAAATACTTGGTTCTGACCCCCAGTACCAAAAAGAGACTTGGTTCTTCAAAGGAATACATGAAATAGATAAAATCTTTATTTAGCATGGGAAAAAATTTTGCCAGCTGATACACAACCTACTATCTAGAATATGCATAACTCAAAAAAATCAGACCTCCCTAAATTTAAAGATCTTATCCAAAAATTGGAATCTGAAATGAAGACATGTCTCAGATGAAGAAGCAGATATGACAAATAAGGGGCCAGGGATTTAGCTCGGTGGCTCAAGCAGTTGCCTGGTAAGCATGAGGTCATGAGTTTGATCCTTGGTACCAAAAACATAACAAAACACACACACACACACACTCAAAAAAAAAAACAAAAAAGACAAACATGAAAAAATATCAAACATCACTAGTCATCCAAGAAATTCAAATCAAAAGAATGCTGAGTCCATCTCACTCCAGAAAGAAAAGCTATCATCAAGAAATCAATAATAAATCCTGGCAGGGCTGTGCAGAAAAAAGAACTCTTCTCTCCACTGTTGATGGGCGTGTTGGTTACTTTTCTCATTGCTGAAACAAAATACTTGATGCCCAACGTAAAGGAAAGGTTTATTTAGTTCACAGTTTGTGGAGATTTCAGTCCATAATAAGCTGGTTCCAAGTAAGGGTGGCACGCCTGACGGTCAACATGGCAGCTGTGGCACATACCAGAAGTGACAAGAGCAAAAGGGCAAAAGGGGAGAGTACAACTCCTTCCCTCCCTTACACAGCCCTAGACAACGAACCCATCACAAACACTATACTCAGCTACCTTCGAAAGCCCCCTTCTCATGACCACATGAGGCTTTGAGGAGGAAATTTAAACACAAACCATAACATTCTACCCCTGGACCTCCAAAGACTCATACACACCCTTTATGCAAAAGACATTTAGCCCACTGTCAGGAGTTGCCAAAGTCCTAATACTTTCAGCATTGCTGAGAAGTTCAAGTCCCAAGTCTCCTTCAAAGTATAAGGCAGATTCTTAGCTGCAACATTCTGTACAAATGAAAACAAAGTTAAACATTTCCAACATT
Source organism: Dolichotis patagonum (assembly GCA_004027295.1). Taxonomy (NCBI): domain Eukaryota; kingdom Metazoa; phylum Chordata; class Mammalia; order Rodentia; family Caviidae; genus Dolichotis; species Dolichotis patagonum. Next base: position 23,962 of record PVJX010026685.1, read on the forward strand.
CAATGGCACAAGATAAACATTATCATTCCAAAGTGTACAAACGGGGATACAAAGAATAGGACCAAAGAAAGTCCAAAATCCAGTAGGGCAAACAGTAAATCTTGGAGTTCCACATTCAGCATCGAAAGCAATCTGGTTGTGAGCTCCAAAGCTCTTCAGTGACTCTACGCCACTTGTGGGTGTAGCACCCATGGCTTCTCTCGTGGGCTGACTTTGCTTCCTCCTCGCAGGATTCCTTAAGACAACTCACACTCCTGACTTTTTCAAACTTCTGGGTTCTCCACCGCACCTTTGGCTTCACACACTGCCCTCTCAGGGACATACTGCCTGGCCTCCCAGGCCTTCTGAAATCGAGATGGAAACCTTTCTATAACCTCAGAAGTCTTACATTCTGCATGTACGTAAAACCAGCACCACATGAATGATGCTGACATCTGCTGCCAGCTCGAGCAATAGCCAGGTTTGCCTCTCTTGGTTGTAGGGGTCAAATGCCTGGAACGCTGAGCACACTGAACCTGATTTTGAGGAACAAATTTTCTACGCCAGCACAATTCTGCAACCTGGTGCAGCTGCCACCATCTTGGAACCTTGCATGGCCTCTGCCACCATTCTGGAACATAGTGTGGCTGCCGCCATTGTGGAACATGGTGTTCTGTGGCTTTCTCCACAAAGCAAAGTATTATAGCCCTGAAGCAAGGCCAGAAGATAGCTGTAGCTGCTGGTTTCAAATAGGAGCCTAAAGACAATTCTTTCTGTGGTCTGTTGGCCATTTCAGAACTTTGGAAATGTAATGGTCAATTCATCATAAAGAAATAGCAGGTGAGTATGGCAGACTTTAGGGGGGCTGCAGGAAACAGACCCTGATGCCTCGGGACCTGCACCGTGTGGTTGACTCGGGGTGCTGGGAGAACAAGGAGGTCATCCCCTCTCTGGGGGCGGCTGAGAGTGTGGCCGCTGAAGGAGAGAGACCCTGGTGTGTCGGGATCTGCACCATGCGGTTGACTAGGGGTACCAGGAGAACAAGGAGCTCCTTCCCTCTCTGGGGAGCAGCTGTGAGTGTGGCAGACTTTTGGCGGCCTGAAGGAGAGAGACCCTGGCGCATCGGGACCTGCACCATGCAGTTGACTTGGGGTGCTGGGAGAACTAGGAGCTCCACCCCTCTCGGGGAGGGGGGGCTGAGAGTGTGGCAGACTTTCGGCGGCCTGAAGGAGAGAGACCATGGTGCGTCAGGACCTGCACCATGCGGTTGACTCGGGGTGCCGGGAGAACAAGGAGCTGCTTCCCTCTCTGGGGGATGGCTGAGAGTGTGGCAGACTTTTGGCAGCCTGTAGGAGACAGACCCTGGTATGTCAGGACCTGTACCATGCGGTTGACTCGGGGTGCTGGGAGAACAAGGAGCTGCTTCCCTCTCTGGGGAGCAGCTGTGAGTGTGGCAGACTTTCAGCGGCTTGAAGTAGAGAGACCTTGGCACTTTGGGACCTGCACCATGCAGATGACTTGGGGTGCCGGGAGAACAAGGAACTCCTCCCCTCTCTGGGGGGGTGGGTGGCTGTAATCCTGCTGGTGAGCAGGCTGAGAATCAGACGTCTCATATCGTCCTGTCCCATGTCCCCCCTCCTTAGCAAGTGAGAGCCAGTTAACTACACATCTTGTGAAAAAATTGGCTATTGGTATTTAGTA
>PVJX010026686.1:0-25604 GCA_004027295.1 Dolichotis patagonum
TGCTGTAGAATGTCTCAACTTTTGGTTTTAGCAGCTTCTCAAGAAGAAAAAGACAAAATTCAAATCTCAGGAGACCATGAAACATGAGGGTTTAATCTGAAATCTTTCTACCATGGGAATAAGGACTGCAAAGGGACACAAGAGCTTCCAGTGTAACAAAAAATAGGGATAATCACAGCTTCAGTGAAAAAAAAATTAATATAGTCTCAAGAGGCCTAGGAAGAGGAATACCAAGAAAAACATAGCCAGTCACATTATAGTAGAATAACTGAAAATCAAAAATAAGAAAATCTCTAAAGTAACCTAAGAAAATGACACATTGTATATAGCAGGACAATAATCTGAAAAACAACTGACTTCTCATAAAAATAGTAAAGTTGAGAAAACAGTGTCTCATTTTTGAAATGCTAAAAGGGAAATATTTTTCAATGTGTAATTTTATGTTCAATAAAGCTATTTTTAGATGGAAAATAAAAACAGAAAAATAAAAACTTGAGATAATTAATTTCCATTAGATATGCACTTCAAGGAATGGTAAAGGAAATTTTCATCCTGAAGGAAAAATGTACAAGATGGTAATCTGAATAGAAGAAATGAAGAATATCAGAAATGGTAAGTGACTTGGTAAAAGTAATATACAAATTAATAGTACGGGATATTTAACTGTATCACTTTATTTCCTCAGTCACCAATTGCAAAATAGTAATGAGTATATTAAAGTCTTAAGTAGTCTTGCAATATTTACTACATGCTTCTATTTTTAGTTTTCACTATTACCATGGAAAATTTTTATTTTTCTCTCAATATAAGTAACAACATATTACTTTTAAAATATGTAATGTATTAACTAGCAATTCCTTAGTTAATTTTTTGTTGAATTCTGTATTATTCTACCTTTCTTTTCTATTTTGTTTTCTTTCTTTCTTTCTTTAAATAAAAAAATTTGGCTTTTTGTCTAAATCTTCAAATTTTATAAAGAATATATATTATATATTCTATTTTCTTGATGCTTTGAAATATATAATAGCTTAAAGAGAAAATTATTTCTAATTCTGTTTTGGAATTTTAACCTATATAGATATGATAAATATGACAAATAGCACAGAGAATGATGGTTGGATATAAATGAATTTATGTAGCAAGGCTTATATATTTTTTCTGAAGTAATACAAAATTAACTATAGGTTGAGATAAATATGTATAATTGCTAGATCAACTACTAAAAAATAGAACTAAATGGCTAGTACAAGATTACCATGAAATTTTAAAAATTATTTGAATGACACAAAATAAGGTAAGAAAAGAAGGGACAAAAGAACAAAAAACATGAGAAAAAATAATGAGTGAGTAAGTAGTAAAATGACAAACATTCAAATGTGAATAATTAAATTAGACAGAACATATAATCACAAGGCAAAGAATGTCAGACTAGATGGAAAAAGGTGTGTCTCAACTATATGCTATATATATGAAATAAGAAATATACTTTAAATACAGAAAAAGTAATGGATTAGGAATAAAAATTGATATAATGTAACTGGTAAGCATAGCAAGGCTAGCACAGCTATATTCACACATATTTATATAATAGTATACTATATGTTCATTTATGAAAACTCAGGAAACTATACACTTGAAATGGGTATATAACTATATAAATGATACATCAATGAACTTGATTTTAAAATAATGCTTATATACATTAGTAGATTATATGCAGGAGAAGAGAGAAAAGTTATCTCATTCAGAAAACGTTAGCATGCAGCAAGAAGAAAAAAAGATTAAATATATGAAGGAAAGGTTAGAATGAGAAGTTTGACATGATATTACTTGAAATTTTGCATACAGGTAAAAAGACGTGAGGCAAAAATAAATTTTTTAAGTGGCCAACAAATTGGGCCTGGTGAAAACCACCTATGATGGCAGCTAGTTGGGAGGTAGGGGGAGAAGCTCAAGTGGGAAGGGTAGGCAGGAGGGTCATTTGAGTTCACGAGTTTGAGATCAGCCAGGGCAGATGGGATCCCCTCTCAGTGAACAAAAGCCAACTAACCGAACAACCAACCAAACGAACTAAATAAAAATCCCTTGATAACAGTTAAGAATTTTCTAGGACTGATAAACATGTTAATTTTGAAGTTTAAGAATCTCAAATTTCCAATAAAAAGAAATCTACACCTAAATATATGATATAAAACCACAGAAAACTAAGAACAAACTTTAAAATCAGGCAGAGATTACCTTCAGGTACTAACAGAATATGGACAGCTGGCTTCTCAACAGTGTCAGTGAAAATGAAGGACAGAGAGAATATCTTTCACGCTTTGAAAGAAGTAATTGCCAACCCAGAAAACTGTATTTCGCAGAGTGAGAGTGAAACAAACTCTTCCTGATGAGAAACAATCACTTCTATCAGACTCTAAATAAATTACAAAAAAAAAAAAAAGTAATTCAGGAAGAAAGAAAATGATTCCCAGTGGAAAGTCTGAGATACAAGAAAAAAGGAAAAACAAAGAAAATGGTAAAATATGCAAGTGAACACTGCCCAACTAAAATAACAATAGTCCTATAGTGTAATATTTTCAGGGCAATTAAAGTACAAGACAACAGTAGTATATAAATCTGAAGTGAATAAAAAGAAATAAAATATCATAAGGTCCTTTATTTTCTAGACAGAGAATAAAAGTGCTGGTTAATTTTAGCCTTGGATGTCCAATGCATGTGGAATTTACAGGAAGATTAAATGAGAATAGAAACAAAGAATACGTCATCCACTACCACATGGGAATAAAAGGAAAAAAATAAACATGTTGGTCAGGTTAGACGGGCCAATACAAAGCATTGGATTTAAACATAAACATTCGAAATTACACTAAATGCAGTCAACTCAATAGAACAGAATAGTAGATTAGATTTTAACAATACTTAAATATATCCTGCTTACTAAAGACAAATCTAAAACACAGGCAAAGGTAAAAGCAAAAATATGGTTAAAGAATACCCTGAGTATACTAAGCCAGTGAATACTGGTGTGATTATGTTAAAATAGATCTAAGAGCAAAAGAAATTATTAGAGATAAATATTTCACAACAAAAGGCTTGATTCATTAGAAAGATATAATAATTTAATGTGATATGCACCTTCTAAAATAATATAAAAAGATACAAAGCAAAAATGGACTATACTCAAAGGAGATATAGACTAATCCAAAATTGCAGGGGAGATTTCTTTCTCTGTAATTTATAGGACAATCAGAAAGAAATATTTTTAAGGCAATATAAGATTTGGATAATACGATTAATTTGACAAAATGAAAATATAAAAACACTGTACCTAACAAGTCCAAAGTTTATGCTTTTTTTATTTATAAATGAAACACAAAGCCTTATGATATCCTGGGACATAATGCAAGTTTTAACAAGTTTCAAAGGCAAAATATGTTATTTGAAAACAATGTGCTTAGCTTGGTGAGCTGACACATGCCTACAATCCAGGCATGCTGGGAGGCTGAGGCAGGAGCATAATAAGTTCAAACCCAGGATGAACAACTTAGTGATTTAGTGAGAACTCATCTCAAAAAATAAAAACAGGGCTGGGGACTTAGTTCTAAAAACTACATGAGCCATTGAAAAATCAGAGAGAAATTAGAAAGCAAAAGGATATTATAAGTAATAAATACAAATAATAGAGGAGGAAAAGGCTGAAATTTAATTTGATTAGGAAAACATCAACAAAAATGACTCTAAAAAGTAAAATATAGTGAAAAACAAATTTGAGTGAAATAACATACATAGATGAGATTGATAAAATTGAATTTTTTTGAAGAGATGATAAAATTGAATTTTTTTGAAACTACTAATAAAATTGAAACACCTCTGTGATGCTAGTCAGAGGGAAAAAGGGAGAAGGCACAAATAATTACTGTCATGTCCTCCTGCAGGTGAATGGAATCCTGGAATTTCCTGTCCAAATGGCCTCCAGCTTGCCCTGCTCAGGCACTGAGGGACCAAGTAGCACTGAAAAGGGCCACGGAGAAAGCACAGGCAGGATGGCTCTCTGCGTATGAATATGCATGGTCCTTTATGCGTAAGTACAGAGTATGGCTGAGAAAGACAGGGTCGGCCTTGGTCCAGAGCTGTCAGCTCTCTCCACGTGACCACATTTCGATAGAACTCAGAAGAGTCGAAGAATTCCAAATTCCAAATTGGCTTTCCCATTTATTATAAAGGGATATTTACCAAGCTCAGGCTCATGTGGCAAAGAAACAATCTACGTGATTTAAGAATGTACCTAGTTTCAAAAAGTCTAGAAAAATTCATACGGTTTTTAATTCATTCTTATTTAATATGTACCACTTTCATACCATCTATAATGCATTCAAATTTGATGGAAAAATAAGCATAATGATCCTTATGCAGTCACTGAATAATTTACTCTTTTTAATAGAAATCAGACTTTTTGAAACAAAACTTTTTGAGAGAAAATGGATGAGATCTCTGAAGGAGAATACATAAAGTGGAAGAGCAGGATCCAACTAATAGTAAGGGAGGAGCGCTGGAAATCGAGGTGAAGCCTGTCAGGAATCCCCAAAGACAGTGACCAGAAGATCATGATGTCTCAGCACAAAAGCCAAGGCCACAGAATCATTGGTGAGTCTAGGCCTCCTGTGCAGCACTGCTGGCAGACTGAGCTGGAGGCGACTTTCGTAGGAGACACTGAGAAGTGGGTGTGAAGCCCTCCTACTTTGCTCTTCCAGCTGAGTTCAGATTGAGCCATTACTTCTCATTTTATACCTTTCCTATCAGCAGGTAGCAGTAGAAAGCAGTAATGACTCATTGTAAAAATAAATATTACTCTACCTATTGTTAAATCACGTTTTGATTTCTGTTTTACAGATTTGCTTTCCTAATGCCTCATTGCTATAGTTACCATGTTTTCAAAACCAAACACCTGAGACATGTCAGCTGGAAAAAAACAGAAATTGAAAGCAGGTCTTAGAACCTTGCTCTGAACTCTTTGGCACATAATAGTGTATATCAAGTGAATGTGTGTCAAACTCTATAAACCTGTATTAATTTAATCTTCAAAACAATCTGCCTTTTAGGGCTGCTATGTTTGGGCCTTGCATCCTATATAATCCTGTAGGTTGCTTGTTCAGTCTCTTAATAATGTGTTTCATCATCTTACCCTTTTATTAGAGTCTTATTTCTTATAGTCTTATTTTTCCTGTGCTGTGGCACTATTGCTCTTTAGTTTGAGTAATCTTTGCTTATTCTAAAGAAATAAATGTATTCTATTATTCTAAAGGTTTTATTCCTTTATATTTCATAGTCAAATCTTCAGTCCGCTTGAAATTGAATTGGAAATATGACATGAAGTAGAAATTTTGTTTTCCATATGGTTCTCTAGTTAACTGAGTTCCATTCCTTGCAATAGTCTTTTTCCCACCACATTGCAGTGTCACTTTGTTATAAAATCAGGTGAGCAGACAGAATAAGTTTCTTGGTTCTTTATTCTGTTTCAGTGCTTTCTTTGTTTTTTTTTAAAGTCATCTTTATTAACTGAATTTTACAAATGAGGAAACATAGGCAGAGGAAGGGCAAGAAAGCATGCCAACTTGCATAATGAGTCCATCTACCCCTGTTGGTCATATAATACGTTTACTCAGAATGGAACTTGTTGGAAGTTACTGCATCTTTCTAAACAGGACTGAATTAATCTTGAAAGAATACTCTGCCTACATTGAAAAATACATTTAAAATTAACTGAAGAAGATTCAAATCAGATGTGAGTATGAAATATCGTTTCAACATTTGTTAACTGTCGCAATATAAAAAAATGAAACCAGCGCAGTTCTTTCCTTGTGAAATGAGGTGAACAATACTTAACTGGCAAGGTTGGACAAAAATCAAATCAGACCATGCACATAGAATCTAGGACATAGTGTAATATAATTTGCTTTCTAACTTCTTAACAAAAATGCTTAAACCTAAAAAAAAAATTATAGACAAATTTTTTGATATACTAAATTCTGAGCAATTTTTATGTGTTTAGTTGGTTATTGGTTAGTTTGTCTTTGTGATTCACTCTAAATCAAAACAAGTTTTGCTCTCGCTGAGAAAAATAAATGGATAATTGTCAATACATAATGGCAAAAATAAATAAAAATGAAAATAAAAAGAAGAAAGACTATGCTGAGAAAAAAAAAAACCTAGTAATTTTGATTAGGCAGTGTCATTGCTGGCCACAAAGTCTTGGTCTTTCTTTTCTTTTTTTCTTTTAAAAACAAAACAAAAAAAGAAATTATACAGAATTTTAAAAAAATAGTAGGAAATTGACAGTAGTTAATATATTGCATATTGTTATCTTTGAAGTAGTTGTTCAGATTACAAGATTTAGGCATGAAAAAAATCAAACAATGAAATGATCAAACAATGAAAGTAACAAACTGTTACATTCATCTTTTTGATGAATTTACAGATTTGCAAATATCATTTTGGGATTATGGATGAAAAGCACACAGAAAGTTAACCAGTACCCTAAGGCATGATTCCTAGATCTACCTACGATTAGGACACATCACTCCTTTCCTCTGCTCAGGTGCTTACGTTGCTTAACTTGCTGCCAGAGACCTAGGATTATGAAAATAGTTTGGGGGGCAATTTATTCCCCACACCAAACCAAATCTTTTAAAATACATTGTTTTCTTCCCTTTGCTGCCTCTTACTTTCTTACATCTTCCTTTTTCCCATGTCAGTCTCTCTCACTTCATCTTTGTTTTTTTTTTTTTCCTGGATTAAACCTACCTGCATATGATACTACCTGTAATATTTCCTTCTACTCTCATGAAATGAAGCCAATGTTTGGAAATTCCCTGATCCTGGATCAGTGAGAAGCAATTGCCTAACAATATAATCCTGCTCAGTGGTTTTGCAAAATTGTCTTGATTGAAGAGATATTCCACAATTCTCAAATGTCTGCAATACAAAGTGATTTTGAAAAACTGTGCACAGTGAAACACCATCCTGGCAGATGGTGGGGCATCCCAGCTCCTAGTCCTGCCTGGTGCCCAGATTCAACCTGCTGTGGACAGATGCATTAGCCGTCACAAACACACTGGCAGATACTCGCATCGTTCCACCAAATTCTCTTGCTCCCATTCAGGGGTCTTGAAATATCCTTCAGACTATGATTCCCATGAGATGAACCTATTTCTTAGTTGTCTGCCAAAGAACAAGAGAGACTGAAACTTCATGTCAGTTGTTTTTAAAAGACTTGAGCTAATGAAATTCCTCTGAGGAGCTGGGAGAATAAAATGTAGGAAAAGAGCACAAAACTTGCCCTGGAGTGACTCTTCAAACTGGTTAATATGCAGAAGTCATCTAATGGAATAAAACATTTAATTTCAGAATATATAAAGTATGTGTGAGAGCCATTTCTTAAACTTAATAAGTTTTAGACTAACCATTTTTTTTCTACTTGCAGAATCTCAGGCTGTTTTGTAGCCCTTTAAGATGGCATATGCCTCAGGCTTTGCTTTTTAATAATTCCATTTTCTCTGGGACTCACACTCTGAGATACTCCAGGATCTAATAGTACACTGGAATTTTTAAGTATGGGAGGAGAATAATTAAGAAATATGTCTATTTGTGCCCCCTGATAATTGAGAAAGCAATTATCTTTCTCACCATCTAAAACACAGAACCCTTCACATTTTGGGCAAAATGCTAGATTTTTAAATCTTTGTGTCCTTGTCTGAGTGGACAGTGAGTTGACTTATGCCTGGGAGCAAGGAAAAACATGGAAAAAGTAGTGATAAATGACTATTGAGTTGGAATAGGACAGTATCCTCTCGTACCTAGAAGGGGCAAAATTAATGGCAGCTCTCTGTATTCCCTTGGTGGGGCCTAGAGTTCAGGTCTAGGAAACAAAAGGTATTATCTAAAGTCTAGAACTAAAGATCTCTGAACATTTCAGGTCTTTGTCTATGAATCCCACTCCATTTTTTCCTTTTTTATCACTCCCAGCAACTCTTCCTCCTCCATATTACTAATGTCAAGGAGGGGAAGAAGGCCTGCCAGAACCTCTGTCAAATATTAGTTGAAATTCCAAGAGACGTGTTTGCAGGCATACCAGTACCTAGACTTCACTTCCTGTTTATAGTTGTTGCTTGGGCGTACGTGGACAAGGAAGGCTTACTTAAAAGTCTGGGCATGTTCAAGATCTTTTTGACAGTGGGAAGACAGAACTATCTAGTCCAATCTTCATGCTGCATGAGAAAGGACATTTTGCCTTGGTCTCAGTGACAAAGGTCAGCACACTTTTCTGCTCTATCCGCAGACACAGATTCATTAATATAAATATAGTTACAAAGTCCAATTTAAAAATGAGTTTAAAATTAGAAGAGAAGTATGAAGTTGCAAGCAGAAGTGAAGAGAAAATACTACTGAGGTAATTTCATTTCCTTGGGCAACAAGTTTTACTGAGACACTGAATTTATTTAGCAGTGCATATTATGGAGAGGATCGTGAGGTTTGTAAACCTTCCTTGGTCACACACCCTCAGACTTATGTACAAGAAAAATCAAATTTCTAACCATTGTGCATTGAGGATATCTGTGCTGCAGAGAGAAAATAAGCAGGACTCCTACAGGCAGGCACTACCAAGGTGTAATTTATCTATTAAACTTTACCTCCTTTCTTATCCTGTGCAACTCAAGGGAGTAGCCCTATAACATCGTGATAGACTGCACGTTCTCTCATGCTATACAATACTTTAGGCTGGAGAAATAGCCTTTTATTTAATGTATCCTTACAGCCAACATGTAACAGTTATGGAGAATTATGAATTACATTCTTCCAGTGGGAGGAATAGGGAAAGATTGGGAATTTTTCTAAAATTAGAAAAGCCACTATTTATTATCTGAAGAATATGTGAAATAATGAATGAACTTTCGGATGATGACTAGAACGCATCTATCTTGCTTTGATATCTGTGGCGGATAATTTTCTCTGTCAAGTTACCTAGGCTTCAGTGCCTAGATATTTCGGTCAAACACTAGTTTAGATGTTGGGAAGGGATTAGATGTGATTAGTATTTAAATTAGTAGACTCTGAGTCAGATGATTATCTTCTATGATGTGGGTGGCCATTGCAAGCCTTGAGGGAAAGGACTGAAGTCCTCTGATGAAGAAGAAATTCTGCCTCCTAACTTCCTTTAAACCTAAGGTGGAATATAATCTTATCCCTGGGTCTCCAGCCTCTTGGTTGGCTTTGCAGATAATGGATATGTCAAAATCTCTCTCTCTCTATCTCTCTACCTCTTCCTCCCTTTCTCCCTATGACCTTTCTGCTCCATATCCCTTCTACCCCTGTCATTCTTCCTTTCTTTTTTTTCCCCTCTCTTAACCTCTCCCTAAGAATCCCAATATGATAAATGACAGCTACCTTTTTAAACATAACAGAAGTAGCAGTGAGTGTGCTGGGTATGGGGGCTGCTCCAGAAACACTAAGATTTTAAGAACAGTCCTCAGGGAAATGTGGGAGGCACTTGGACACTTAATCTCCATGATGAAGACACATGAAAATCTATTTAATGTGATCATTCTGGATCTTATTTTCAGCCACCGACCTTCTTTCAGGGTAACATTAAACCTGCACTATGCTTAGTTGACTGATTGATTAGCTAGTAAGGCAAAAGTGGAATTTAATCACAGGGGCATATCCAAATAAGTGCCAAGGTCGTTTCTTCCCTAATTGCCTGGATTCAGTCAATAATCACATTTTTGAATGTTGACTATAGTACTAAATTAGGTGTGGCTGGGATTTAAAAAGAAATAAGACATCATATTGGTATTGAACCTTATACTATAGAAATCAAATTAAGATTAAATCTACATATAGACAGAAATTCATTATACTGTTTCATAAAATTATCATCATTAAGGGATGTCAGCTGCCATTGAAATGAATTTTCTCATAATCTAAAATTTTGATCTAATACTAAAATTTTATTTTACTTTAATATTAGAGGTTTAATGAAATATAACATATGCATATCTATTATTAAGGAAATCCAAGATGCTATATCAGCTAACATTTTTTAACTCTAAGACTTAATGAAATCACTAGGAAAATACCTTAGAGAATTATAGATGAACCAGGTCTAGATTTTCAATACTTATATCCTAAATTATATAAAGTTCCTATTTCTATTCATAAATCTTAATAGTTTACAGTTTACTAGCTGAGTCCAAGACCTTTATTTTATAAATACTAGAAATTAGTTTGTAGAAGTAGAATGATTTGCTTGCAGTCACTTGGATATTCACCTATTAATGTCATGAAGTTAGTACTTGAAACCAGTTATAACTCCAGTAAATACAGTGCTATTGCATTCCTCGCCAGGCTGTTACTCGGGGTATCTGGAAATGGGTGTCTAGCCTGCTAGGGGGCCCTTCACATAGAACCCACTCACAAAGACCTGGTAGAGCCTCAGGTTCTCTCCATTTCTCTCCATTTCATGGTTTATTAAGGCCTCAGAGTCTGATAGTGAAGAAACCATTGTTTCTAGGCTCTCCAGTTCTGGGTCATCCCTGGGTCACAATATCCAGGATGGTTGGTCAGCTATGAGTCAACCTGGGGTTTGGTCACTCCAAGCAACCCAATTACTGAAACAGAAACTCAGCTTTTTGCATAAGGAAAATATATTAGACATATGAGTCAGACAGCAATAGCTACTTGCAATATTGCTCTTGAACTATTTAGCTGCCTGTCTCTTAAAGTAGAGTAGGAATTCAAGAGTTGTTTAAGGAATCTCTTGAGAACGTAACCTAGACCTTGAATATGACCTAAGGCCAGGTGTTTGGAATTTTAAATACTTACACTTAACTCCTATCTCCTTTCCCCCCAAAATCAAGACCCCAATAGGCCCTTTTCAATTTTCTGTTCTCTTGAAGAGGACTGCAGTCTAAGAGGAACTCAGGGCAGATTTCATTAAAAGTTATTCCCATTTATGAACCTCTAAAAAGTGTTTTAAAATTACTGTAAAACATCAGTCATTCTTTATATTAATACTGAATATCATCTGTAATATTCACAATGTAATTGCTTCTAATTCAGGAGTCATTCCATTGTCCTTAGAAGTTAGACATCAGCATACTGGTGTTAGGAGGAAACATTTCAGAATGGAACCCTAGGGCCTTAGTAAGTTTTGACATAAGTGGTGAGAATTGGCAAGGGTGGTTCACTAAACATTTTGCCCTTTTCACTGAGTACAGCATGAAATGACCACATCTGCTTTGCATAGGAGTAGATTGAATGTTTCCTGAGAAGCCATGTTGTATAAGAAACAGAATCACTGTGGAACAAGACCAGGTTTAATCCTTTGTATATCACCAGTGTGTCAGTGTTGTCCCTCTTTGGACTGGGGTTCATCGTCAAGTGAGTCCTAGTACTAATTGTGCTGATTATCAAACTAAGGCCCTCATACAGATGCCTACAGTGGCTCTTTGTCCCAAATGGACACAATCCAGGTCTTTGTATCTCAACCCCGAGCCCTTTCACACTGCCTTTCTTCACCATGCAGTCATTTATAGGCCATTCTGTGGTGATGTGAATGCACAGAGGACAATACAATTCCCAACACATGAAAACATTTGTGCAATATCACCATAAGCTATACACTGAAACATGACACCCAGTGTCTCAGGAAAAGGATATTCATACTTCTTGGATGGTTTTTGAACTTAGTTTTGTTTTTTAATATCCTTCATCCACTTTTCCATTTCCGATTACCTCATATCCCCTCCAATTATAATAAGACCATAAGCAGTCTTCATCAACTCTTGTAGGTAAGCAAATACAACTTGAGATCACGCTCATGGGTGCAATGGTTTGGATTCACATGGGTGAACATTGAGTTGTTTCCCTTATACAAAAAACTGAAAGAGTTAGTAGGATCAAAAATGTACAGTAGACACTGTGAAGGTGAAAAGGGTGAAAATATCTAAAAAGGGAAGGTGGTAGCCATTGTTAATTTCCTATTACCTTGTTTTGAAGTTCTGTATTGTTTTCATTGTTTTGTTTGGTTTGGTTTTATTCTGTTTTGTTTAGTTGGATTCTATTATGTCTGATGGTATGGGAAGCTGTTTTGAAGATAACAACATATATTATTGTAGCCATTATTGATCTTCTATTATCTTGGTTTGAAGTCCTGTATTACTTTCATTGTTTTGTTTTGATTTTTTTTATTCATTCTGTTTTGTTTGATTTTATTAGGTCTTGTCTTTGTTACTTTTCACTAGTTGCTGAGACAAAATACCTGATGCCCAAAGTTGGGAAAGGAAAGGTTTATTCCTTACAGTTTTGGGAGGTTTCAGTCCATACTCAGTTGGCTCCAAGGCAGGGTAGCATGGCGGGGCCACGGTTCATGGTGGCTGCAAACAGCAAGGTGGAAACCGGCAAGAGAGAGACATGCCTTCTGCCTGCCATTACATCACATCCTGGCTCCACCCCTAGGCCGGTGTAGCACTCACACCCCCAATCCAAGCACTAGACAATGAACCAATCACAAATGCACAATGCATTTATACATGAGGCCTGGGGGTCACCAACATAAACTAGGAATGTTGATATTAAAGTCATAAAAACACCATTCTGGCCATGTTGGAACTTAGGGCACTGAGCAAACCAGCAATCAGCCTGCCGCCCTGGTAAGTGACTGTGGTCTGGCAAGCTGCGGCCACCCCAGGGCAAGAAGCAAGAAGCAACAGCGTTTCCTGAGATCTGTGCTGTGTTGGAACTTAGGGCATTGAGCAAATCAACAACCAGCCTGCTGCCCTGGTCTGTGGTCTGGCAAGCCGTGGCCACCCCAGGGCAAGAAGCAAGAAGCAATAGCATTTCCTGAGATCCTTGCCATGTTGGAACTTAGGGCGCTGAGCAAGCCGCAGCCACCCCAGGGCAAGAAGCAAGAAGCAACAGTGTTTCCTGAGATCCTCGCCATGTTGGAACTTAGGGTGCTGAGCAAAGCAGCAACCAGCCTGTTGCCCAGAACTTTGGAAATATAATGGTCAATTCATTAGAAAGGAATAGCAATTGAATGTGGCAGACTTGCAGAGGCCCAAAGGAGAGAGACCCTGACACCTTGGGACCTGCATCATGCAATTGACTCAGGGTGCCGGGAGAACAAGGAGCTCCTCCCCTCTCTGGAGGGCAGCTGTGAGTGTGGCAGACTTTTGGAGGCCCAAAGGAGAGAGAACCTGGCACCTCAGGACCCACACCATGCGATTGACTCATGGTACCAGGAGAACAAGGAACTCCTCCCCTCTCTGGGTGGCTGAATCAAACATTTCATGTTGTCCTGTCCCCTGTCCCCTGTCCCCTCCATTCTCTCCCTCCCCATTAGCAAGTGGGAGCCAGTGAACTACACATCTTGTGAAAAGATTGGCTATGTTATTTAGTATGAACTCCCCCTATGCAAAGATATGGACAACCATTTGCAAGAAAACAAGAGACAATATGACAGATAGTGAAGATCTCTGGTTGTCTAGCTTTGAAATTCATGCTTTCTTATGTCCCGTTCTGTTCTGTTTTGTTGTGTTTAATTTTACCCCCTTTAAAATAAAATTATTTTTGAAAAACCCACCATCCCCAAATTGTCATTAGTGAAGGTGAAAGTCAGGTTCACAAAGGCAAGGGTCAGAAACTCACTGATCAGGTTGAGAGCACCAGGGAAATATGCAAGGGGAACATGAACGTTACTGAGGTAAAACTAACACATTGGTTCTTAGAAGAAAGGAAAAAGTGGTTTGACTGGAGTCACTCTAAGAACAAGAACAGTTGGTAGCAAAACACTGAAAAATCTGACCAAATGTCTACAGCAGCTGGGCAGCAAGCAGCGGCAATGCGAGAAGGGAAAGTATGACTGACAGGTTGGCAGCAGGTCTTGCTAAGTGGTTGCTAGACAGTGAGAAGGGTGTCATCACATATCTCAAAGCAAAAAAAGACCAATAAAATCAAATACTACTGAGATACTGGAAAGTGGGGGAAAGTTCTAGGTGGGAAAGAAAACAATATGCTTCCCCATGCTTTGATTCACTCCTTGGCTAGTGAGACTCTGGAATGAGGCTTGGGGAGGAATTCTTCAATCTTTCATAATCATTCCCAATTCCCCTCCCACCAGCTCCAACACAGAGTATTCTCCCCCTGGTTTCTGTTCAGATGAACGAATTATATCGAGCCACTGTCCTATACAAATCACTCAATGTCCTCTCATTAAACTTGAAAGAGAGGGCCCATCTTTCACACTTCTTCCCTCTCATTTCCTATGCACACCAGTCATAATGGGATCCTTTTTGATCTTCCACCTGAGAGACTGTTTCAACTCAAAGGACTTAGACTGGCTCATGCCTTAACTTGGAAGGCTGTTCTGGAGCTCTTCGTATGGTTGGTTTGGCCTTCATCTCTCAGGTCTCAACAGTTCATGTGACCTCCCTATCTAGATCCACCTTTCCCATGGCAACTCTTTACCATGATGGTTATTTACTATGTCTTATATCCTTGTGCATAATAGATTCTTGTGCATAATAGATGCTCCACTGAATTTGTATTGGAGGGTGGTTAAATGAATGAAAGAATTATCACCTGGGACATAGATGGTAGGTGTATTGAAGAAAGAAGACTGGTAGACCTGTGTTTTGCTGAGGTAGTTAGGAAACACTGCACCTCAGTAGTCTGGCTCCTGAGTCATCCCTCTCTTCCTGCTGTTGTTTCTGATACTTTTGGTACTAGAGACAACAGTGTTCAAGCAGAGTGGGGATAGCAGCAGTCAGTGAAGATTCCTCATACAGATGAAGTAGCTCCAAAGGTGCTATGCAGAAGGGAAAATGCCCTTTTCTCTACCCATTCTAGGTTCATAGCTGAGGCTTCTATAACAAAAGACAAAGTAATAAGAGGAAAAAAGTGCATTGAAATATACTTTACATGGAAAGGAAATGAAGACCCAAAGAAACGACTAAACTTGAGAATGTTTTATATAGGTGGCGTATCTTTCGGTCAAAATTCTTGAGATCAGAAATATTTGGGGTTTAAAAAGGTTTTTGGATTTTGGAATATTCAGATATGCATAAAAATATCTTGGAGATGGTACCAAATAACCTATAGCTATTTTTATACAGTATTTCAAATAATTTTGTCTATGAAACAAAATTTCATGGTATGGAATTTTCCACTTGCAGTGTCATGTGGGCACTTAAAAATTTCAGATTTTAGAGGATTTTAGGTGTCAGAAGTTTGGATTAGGGTTGTTCAACCTGCAGTAGGTCTGATGAAGAGTGGGTGGTGGTGAGGGATAAGATGATGATGATATGACCTAACTATAATAAATTGCAGAATTCAGCAAATCTTTGTTGTCATCTTGCATCTTCAGTTCCTTTTTTCAATGTGTTGAGAAACATCTCTAACATGAGGGTTTTATGATTTCCTTCAGGAGCAGGTAGAAAAACTTTCCTATATTTTAAGAAGGGTTAGGGGAAGGTAAGAGGTGACCTTCTTGCTTCTGCTATTTTCTTAAATGCCAAGATACATTTGGGATATCTAACCTGAACCCAACCTGTTGTGCTTTCATGTATTTGAGTTCAGACACTGTCTCTTGGGGTCTCCTTATGCCTAATATTGCTAAACAGTTCTAGGTAAAGAACCATGAAAAGTTTCCATCAGTGCCAGCCACCAACTCCACAGAATATACCTGTGAGCTACCCAGCCCCAGGCACCCCATGATCCTACTTGGAACTGAAGTATGATCAGGAGAGTCTCCTTTACCAGATATAGAAAATCCCAAGAAGCCACCATCCCCAGCTTAATGGTAAGAACAATTCCAATAAGGTACAAAAGCATCATTGAAAACAAAACAACTCAGAGACTAAAGCAGGATCACAAGTTTCAGCTCAGCCAGGGCAAGTTAATGACTTAGGTGAGATCCTGTCTCAAAATTAAGAACATTTTGAAACTAGGGCTGAGGACATAGCTCAGTGCAAAAACCCTGGATTCAATTTCCAGTACTGAAGAGCAAAACAAAACAAAACAAAACACAAACTCCTAAATCTCCAGTAGATTTTTAGTTGGAATAGATTCCTACTCTAAAAGGCAGATTAATAAGAGAAAAACTAAAACATATCAGTCCTCAAACTAGTGGCTTTGAATTATAGTTTATAGAGCATCTTCAACAAAGAACAGTACATTTTTAAGGATTTGACAGGAGAAAGAAAAGCGATTTTGAAACTGGTGGCAGTTTGGGCACGGTATGTCATTGGTGGGTAAAGGCTGGTTAGTTAAGTGTGTCGATGTTATTTTCTCTGGTACCATCCTGGCCCATAAAGATCAAAAGCTGTCTTCAGTGGTTACTCTTTGGTCTCCCAGGCAGAGATAGGGAGAGGTCAAGACAACTTTTGCTTTGTAAATCTCCTGCTTTTGGTAAATAGAAGGAGGCGCAAGAACTCTACTGTACCAATTTCTAGATTATCCTCAGCCCCCAGTCCTTCATTTTCCAAGGAATATTCAGAGCGTGAGAGTCTCTATCCAGTGGCCCCCCTGAAGTTGTCACCCAGCTTCAAAGAGTGTAGCTTTGTCTAACTTCTCTTGGAGGCCTGTTCTTCTACCGGTCTAAGAGTGACAGGACTGGGTCAGATAATAGCCCTGAACCTGCCCAACCTGCCACACAAGGTAATTAGGAGGATGGACTGTGATAAAGGCTGAGCTCCATCCCAGGTTATGCAAACAGAAGCACTGATATTGACACAAGCAGTTTTTGTCCTGGTCTGTGGTTGTTCCTTTGTCTACCTCTCAAATAACTCTGGTTGGCGTCCAACCAGAAATTCACCTGCTTGTGGGTGGAAACTACTGTTGGCCACAATCTATGCTGGCATTTTAAAGAGAACTCCCAGTGTTTACAGATGCTACTTAAGAGCCAGTCTATTGAGAGGGAACACTTTTCCTCCTCCTGCTCTTAGACTTTTCATTTCTCCTTTGCTTCAAATGTACACACACACACACACACACACACACACACACACACACACACTCTTCTACAGTTAATCCCACCTTGAGCCAGGAAGCTGGTTTCCACTGAGGCTGACCCACAGCATCTTGCCTCCTCTATGGGCGGGGGCTGCTGTGTTCCACCAGCAGCCCTAGTATTTACTGCTGAACTTTCCCACAAACCCACACTTGTACAAATCACCCAGACCTTTTACATCAATTTTTTGCTTTGTAATTCAAATCTAGGCCTTTACATGTGTCCAGCCTCATTACCATTTACAAATGAAATTTTTACTTTTGGGTTTCCTTTTTTTATCAAGCGGCCACTAAAAGGCTCAAAGCTTTCTATTTTAGTATCTCAAGTGTTTTAAGAGTTTATTTTCATAGTAGTTCATGGATTCTTTTCCACAACCTTGGGCCCGAGAGATGACTACATTCACATTAACTTCAAGCAGCATAACCAGAAGAGTTCATGGTGACCAACAACAAAACCATTTTGAAGGAAAAAAGTATAGTCAAAATGGAAGTTAAGGATGGTTCTTCTAACATCCATTTTACAGACTGATTTTATTTTGAGGGGTGCTTTTATTTTATTTTGAGATTGAACCCACTTATGCCTCAAAATGCCAGGCAAGCTCTCTACCACTGAACTATTACCTACTATGCACACTTTATGAAGAAAGCCAAGTATGAAGATTTCTCAAGCAACTTGACCAAAGGCAGCCCAGTGAGAAATTAGCCAAGATGGTCTTATGGTTGCAATCCCATCTTATTTCCACTGTACAGGATAATAGGGGCTGCGATGGCAGGAAAATCCAAAGGTAAAGAATATATAAGTAGAATTATCACTTTGGTCAGGTGTAGCTGTTGTGTTACAGAAAACAAATACACC
Organism: Dolichotis patagonum; assembly: GCA_004027295.1. NCBI lineage: Eukaryota > Metazoa > Chordata > Mammalia > Rodentia > Caviidae > Dolichotis > Dolichotis patagonum. The sequence goes on from PVJX010026686.1 coordinate 17,924, forward strand.
AATGTTTTAAACAATTTTTCCATGAAAAAATAAAAAGAAATTAAAGGGTAGGTCATCCAAGATTGGCATGGAGGCTGCTCAGATCTCTCTTTCTTATTCACCTTCTTTAGGATGTACATATAGTCCTCCTGGTATCAGGATGCATTTCCAGCCATCATATAAATGTTTTAGAGAGAAAGAAAGGGATGATCAAAGGGAAATGGGCACTTGTACTACCTGAGTTAGTCTCCTTTAAAGAATTTCCCAAAAGTCTGCATTCTGTGCCCCTGTTGACATCTCATTGGCTAGACATGGCCTGTAGGATTATTTCCAGCTTCAGAGGAGGTGGATATAAGGCCATCCTGAGAAAGCTGTGGTTCTATGAGAATGGAGAGGAAGAAAAGATGGAATAGGCAATGAACAGTCTCCTCACACTAGGGGAAGAGATGAAAGTATGCCCCCCAATGAAGAACCATGGGGGAGAGAAGCCAATGGAGAACCTTCAAATCCCATTTCACTTAATCTTGCAGCATTTTTTTTTTTGAGCAGTAGCTCATGGTTTCCTTCTTAAGCACCCATATTTCCAATGGCAGCTTCCAAAATGAATTCTACCACTTTGTTCTTTACCATAAACCATTGTTCACATGTTCACATGTTCACATGTTCAAGCCACAGCCTCCTTGTCATTCTCAAACTCTTTCACCTTTTCTTTCCCATTGCAAAATCCTGAGTTGCCAGAATCTGACCACCCTATGGTCCTACTATCCTGGCCCAAACTATTACCAAACCAACTGGTCTTGGACAGCTATTTTGAAGACAGCAAGAGATATTATGGTAGCCATTTTGGATTTACTATTGTTTTATTTTTAAGTCCTTTATTGTATTCATTGTTTTTTAAATTAGTTATATTTTATTTCTGTTTTCTTTGATTTTACTGTGTCTGAGGATGTGGGCAGCTATTCTGGAGACAACAGGAGGCATTATGGTAACCACTGTTGATTTCCTATTATCTTGTTTTGAAATCCTGTGTCACTTTACTGCCTTGTTTTGATTGGCTTTATTCTGTTTTGTTTTGCTTGGTTTTCTCTCTAAAATAAAATTTTAAAAAATAGTGCAATTAATATACTGGAATATTTCCAACCAAATTGTGCTCCTGTACTATTTGCTCAGTGCCTAAATCACCCTGCCATGGAGGGTGTCGCCTCACTACGTGATATCAATCCAAATTTCATAGGAAGTATGGTCTGCTGGCTTGCAGTTTCACACACTATTACCTTATATGTCAATCTCTGTGTGAATGAGGCTCCATACAGGATGATAAGAAGCAAACACACTCCTTTTCAAATAATCCCTCTCCTTTCCTGTGTTCAGTAAATTAATCTATTTACTTTGGAGATTTCTCTTTGGTTGAATGCACAGGCATTTGATAATACAGTAATTGGACATGAGTAGATTTTCTAAGTGCACAGGTAGTGGGGTTTAAATGCCCCTTTTACATTCTCCTTTCTTTCGGCTTGCCTGACTGACTGCCATTCTTGGTTCAGGACAGAACTTGTTTATAAGAAGCAGGTTAGGACATTCTCTGTTGGTGTGATTTAAGGGAATGTGATGGTTAATCTTGATTAAGAGATGCCTAGAGAGGTTCTTGGATTATGAGGACACTAAGTTCATCAATAGATTTACCCATTGATAATGTCCTAGCAGAATGGGCTCCTAGAAACTGGGATCTAGTTGGAGACAATAAGGGTATGTCTTTGATGGGTATGTCTTTTCTTGGGCTAGTTCCCTTGTTTGCTTCCCAGCTGTCACAAGGTAAACTTCTTTTCTGCCTTGCATTACTACCATGATGTTTCTTCCTTGGAGGCAGCTAACTGTGGATTTAAATGTCTGAAACCATGAGCCAAGAGAAGTCTTTCCTTTAAATTGTATATTCCAGGTATTTTTCTCTCAGAAATACAAAGATGACTAGTACACTGAAGACCTGAGAACAATAGTAAAGAATCACATTCTGAAAATAAACCTTAACTCTGTGCCAGAGCTTTTCCTGCTCTACAATGTGAGACCACATTTATTTCCCTGAAGGATGTCCCTTAATGGCTGTGCCTCTCTTTTGCCTCTTCCAGTGTTCAAGTAGCCTTTTTAACTTCCACCAATAGAAGGCCCATTTACCATGTGTCACTTACTGCCCAGCTCCAGTCTCACCACCAAGTCATCTCCAACATTTCAACTTCCATTTTCAAGAGAATCTGCCAAACGATTGTGCACAGTTGTTCAGTATCTTATCTCTTAGATTAATTTGACAAAAGTATAGAAAGATACAAATTGGCAAATCTGACTCAAGAAAAATCAGGAAATCTGAATAAATCTACAAGCAAAAGCTTTAATTAGCAATTCAAGTCTTTTTCTATAAGCCTAGACACAAATGACTGTATTGGTGAGTTCTATCAAATATTTAAGGAAGAACAATATCAATAGTAAACAGACTACTTTAGAAAATAGAGAACACTTCTCAAGTCATTCTTTATTATCAGTGTTAGCCTCATCCCAAAGCCAGATGAAGGCCTCAAAAGAAAATTAGGTTATGTACACAGGTACAAAAATCTTTAATGAACTATTAGCAAAACAAATCTCTCAAAATACAGGAAGAGTATATAACTTAAACAAGCAAGATGAAGCCCAGAGTGCAAGGTAGGTTTAGTACTAACAAAATCAATTAATTGATAAGTGATATTAAGAGAATAAAGGATATAAAAAATATAATCATCCCAACAAAAGTAGGAAAATCATCTAACAGATTCTGACATCTATTCATGGTTAAACTAGAACATACTAAGAATAGAAAGAAATCTCAATCTGACAAGGAATAGCTGTTAAAAAAACTTGTAGCCATTATCATACTTAATAAAAAAGACTGCATATTTTTCCTATAATTCCAGGGACAAGGGAAGGATATCTGCTCTAATTACTTCTGTTCAACATTGTGCTGGAGGTCACAGTCAGTACATAAAAGTAAAAAAAAAAAGAATATAAATGCCTACAGATTGGAAAGGAAGAAAGGAAATTATTTATATTCACAGATGACATAATCTTGGGTATAGAAAATTCTAAGAAGTCTATAAAATCTATTACAATGAATGAGTTAAACAATGTTACAAGGCACAAGATCTGTTTGCAAAAATTAGTTGTATTTATACATACTTGCAATGGAAAAGCTGAAAATTAAGTTAACAAAACAATGTGGTAAAGGTGTAGCTCTGTGGTAGAGGCATAAAACCCTCAGTTTGACAAACAGTGCCAAAAAGAGGACAAAGAAGAGGAGAAAGAGAACAAGGAAGTTGGTGGGAATGGAGAACAGAAAGTATTCACAATAGTTTTTTTTTAAGTCTTAGGAATGCATTTAACAAAAGAACTGAAAGATCTATATGATAAAATAATATAACATTGCTGAAAAAATTAAAGGTCTAAATGACAGAAAAATATGTCATGCTTACTGAATAGAAGATTCTAAATTGCCAAGATTGTGGTTCCCTCTCAATTGCCTATAGATTTAACACAATCCTAATCCAAATCTCAGCAGGATTTTTTTCATTTTTAATTGAAACTGACAAATTGATCCTAAAATTATATGGACATGCAATAGCCAAAGTAATTTTTAAAAGCACTTTTTAAACATATATGAAAGCCACAGTAATCAAGATAGTGTGGTATTGGGAAATGGATAGACATGCAGATCAATGGGATAGGATATAGAGTTCAGAAATAAATTTATATTAAATTGATACTTGACAAGGGTGCCAAGGTAGTTCAATGTTTAAAGGATATTATTAAGTGTTTTTTTTCTGGTAAATTTTATACTATATGTATAACTAAACAAACCTTAGATCATTGCTTCACACTATACACAAAAATTAATTCATTGTACATTAAATGTAAAAGCTCAAATTAGAAACTTCTAGAAGATCATAAGAAAAAAATATTTATGATCTTAGGATAGATGAAAATTAGGATACTAGAATTCTGAGTCACTCAAGAAAAATCAGTGAATTATATATATTTCATCAAACTTAAAATTTTGCTTTTTAAGAGATAATATTCAGAGAAAGAAATGACAGTGACAAATTGGACAAAAGTACTTATCGATCACAGATCTGGTAAAGGATTTGCTTCCAGTACATAATATTCTTATAACTCAACAATAAAAAACAACCTGATTTTAGAAATGAACAAAATAATTGGAAAGATATTTCATCAAAGAAAATACATATACTTATAAACACATGAAAATGTGTTCAATATCATTATTTATTAGAGAATATAAGTTAAATCACAAGAAATCATTTCATACCCATTGGATTTGTGATTGTGACAAAGATTTTTAATGCTAATTGTGGATGGGAATGTGAAGAAATTCAAACCAAATGTATTGGAATTAGAACTGAATTTTAGAATATAAAATTGTATATTCACTTAGAAAAATAGTTTAAAATGTCTTAAAAAGTTAGGTATAACTTTACCATATGATCCAGCAATTCCACTCCTGTGTAGTGACAAATCCAAAGGAAATGGAAATACATCTTCAAAAAGACTTGTACAGAAATGTTCATAGTACAATTATTCATAGTAGCCCAAACCTAGATGCAATCTATAAGCCAGAATCTGGTGAGTAAATAAACCCCAATATATACATGCATGGAGTATTACTGATTTATAAGAAGAATAAACCAATGCTTGCATCAACATGGATGAACCTCAGAAACACAATGCTAAGTAAAAGAAGCCAGACTCAACAGCTGCATATTGTGAGTGATTCCATTTGCACAAGATTTCCAGAAAAAGCACAATGACAGAGACAGAAATGACAGAGACAGATGGGAATTGGGATTGGCAGCAAATGAGCATGAGAGAAATTTTTGGCTGACAGAAATATCCTAAAGCTCAATTGTGATGTAGCATCATTGTATAAATTTACTAGGATGTACGGATTTTATTATAGATATGTTTCTGGGACATAATTTGAGGCATTGTGCCCATTGGCCCTGAGTGGAAGATTCCACTCAGCTGCACCTACAGTTCTTCCTGTCCCCAGGTCCCTGCACTTGAGTTATCTATTAGGCCTCCCAACCTGTAAATCATTGGCTCAGAGGGTGTCTTTCATTGACAGTGTTGGCCAGAGCCCCATAAGGCAGGGGAGCAAGGTCTCTCCCCAGTTCCAAGGTGGTGGTACCAGAACTATTTGTGCTTGCTTGGCCATTAAATGTCTTTTAAGTTTAGCAGGTTTTAGACTGAGATTGATTTCTGGCTTAACGGTTGACTTAATGACACACTGAACCACTTCTACTTAACTGTACTGTTATACTTTAAAAAGAAATTGACATCTACTGAGTGGCTACATTGGTTGGCCTAAGTGTGTTCCACACAAACAGCACATGAGGACCAACATAACTCTGGGCTTGGCACTCTAACTGTCCCATGCCGAGGTCACCTCCCAGCCCCGGAGACGTTTGCACCTCCTGTGTGACCATCACTCACTGTTTCCTCTGCTATTGTCTCTTGGTAGACAAATTTCCTGGGCTCCTTGTTTTCTCCCATTTTCATTTCTTTTTTTCTTTCTACTTTTTGAAGATTTTCTCAATTTCAATCCTCTTTGTTAACTTTGATCTATAGAGGAATATATGCTAAGGAGTTTATTATTTGGTTTATTTTTAGTGAGTTTTCTTTGAGACATATATCAGAATTTAATGAAAACCTTTTGAATCACACTTATGTGTAATTCAGCAAGAAGAAATAATCATTCAGTTAGGACCAATGTTATTAACCAGCTCTATTGGTGAAGAATACAATGAAAGAAAAGACTAGTGATAAAAATGCTTAATAAGAGACAGTTGCCATCCTCCAAGTTAGAGGGAGAAGAAAAACAGATACTAGAGACTGTTCAGAGTGGAGAACTTGGGAACTCAGTTGGTAGTTGGGGGGTGATATCCATAAAGTAGGAGAGATAGCAGTAGTGTTTTGGGTGAAGGTGGAGGATAGAAGTAGTAAGTTATAGAGATTAATAGTAAATTTGGTTTTAAGTTTGAATAATCATAAATGAAGGGAAGGGCCATGCAGGTAGCAATTGTACCTAGAGAATCTTATCTTTAGGGGCTGGGGATTTAGCTCAGTGGCATAACTGCCTGCCTGCCAAGCTTGAAATCATGAGTTCAATCCCTAATACCAAAAAAAAAAAATTGAGAATCTTATCTTCATACATTCAGAAGAGGGGTCAATGCTAACATGAGAGTAAATAACACATAGAGAGCCTAAAGAGGGAAAGGACAAAAGGTACAGTACAGTTACTATACAGGTACAGTAGAAACACAATTTCAAAAACCTGTTGCAGACAGGAGAAGAAGTAGTGAAGCAGGCTTTTGGTAAATGAGATGGGGAAAAAAAAGTGCCTTGGTGTGGTGGCTTAGTGGGATGGCAAGGTGCCATGGAGGCTTCTTCCAGGATAAGAGAACTTATATAAATGTAGAGCTAACAAGCCACAGAGAGGGAGAGATGGTGTGCAGAAAAGAAGGATGACTAGAGGGATGATAGGAAATCAAGATAATAGATCAAAGAATTGTTCTTAGAAAGTAGAGATTTTACCTCTTTCCTCAGACACATGAATGAAGACAGGCTATGTGATGCCTTTGCAAAAACTTTTTTTGCAAGATCCTATGTATATTAAAATTTTGATTTAAAATATATTATAAAATTCATGGACCCATATGAAGTATTATTTAATCTCTCAATGAATATTTAAAATAATGAGTAGAAGTTTATCATGTTTGTTCATTGTCCAATCACCACACATTCAGATTCTTTGTATTTACTGTCAACCATCTCTTTATGCTTTTTACTCCTAAATGCACCACTTCTGGCTTTTTTTTAAAACTATATGATGGCTCTTCAGAATATGGTAGAATTCAAGCAGATAAATATTTATAGATATTTTTGCTCATGTGGTTCTCTGATACTATTGAAGTCATTTAGGTAGTCATCACCCAGGACATGGCATCATTTGTCATACTGCCCATGCATATTGTCTTCCAAATCTTCTTATAAAGTTGCGACTGTGTTTTATTAATGATGACTTAAATTCAAGTCTTCCCAGATTATATAGGAAAATGCAAGTAACTCATCATTAAAATTATCATTTGGGATTTTATGATATAAATATAGCACAACATATCATTAATCATCTCTTCTCTAGATCTTTTTAGGCTATAATTACCATGACTCTAAATATAGTTTATTTCAATGTAGACTGCAATTTTTCTTCCCACATGGCACCATCCATAGGAGGAGAGGACAGGGACCCATGGGTAAAGCTAGAAGCAGTTCCATCTATGAGAGGAATGTCCTTCCCTCATCAGGCTTATCCAGGAATATCTGCTCTGTGTATTACATCTGTGGGGAGCGAGAGAAGACTTCATGAGGCAAGGTCAGAAGAGCCTATTGGGATTACTTGGCAGTGTCCTTAAAAGTGCTTACAGGAAGTAAACTTGGTGATCACTATCAGACTGATAGAAGGTATCTGTGACCCTGGTGGAACACACATGGGAAAAGGCATTGACCTCCACCTCCCATCTCAGGAGCAGTAGACCAGAGGCAGAATCACAGTGAGAGCGCTGACAGCTGAGAGACATCAGCTCACACACATGGTTCAAGGCCAAGG
>PVJX010026687.1:0-25605 GCA_004027295.1 Dolichotis patagonum
AGTTTCTGGCTGTGAGGCTAGAATCTAATTTGTTCAGCTACAACAGTGTGTGTACTTCCTACCAGCTTGATCTGGCTCCCTGCTGCATGCATGTGGCTCCTTGACCTCAGGCCTTCTTGAACTTGGTTTCACCTCACCCCAACACTGGGACTGGCTAGATGAAGTGAGCCCACAGCTGCTCTGAGTTCTGAGCTCAGTTGGACTCTCTCCAAGATGGCTCCCAGCTGATTGCCTTCTCCTGGAGGACATCTGAACCTGAATAATTCACCAGCCACTCCAGTCCACTGCATCCACTATGCCATTCCACGGATGCATTTCTCTGTGGAGCCTCTGGGGTTGTCAGTAGTCACCATGTATCTGCAGGTTCAAGCTGCTGCTCCCACACAGAGGGTTAGGGCTCAGGGAAAAAGCACTGCTTGCCACTTCTTTCTTCTGTACTGAGGTCCCTCTCTTCCCTCTCTCTGTGGGCTTCAGTTCTTGCTTCCAAACCTTTCTGGGGTGTGGGGACTCACTTCCTTCCTTCTCTCTTCCTCACATTGCTATAGTCCAGCCACTGGACACCAGCTCTCAGAAGAGGCTGTTTTCTGTTCAGCACTCCACCATCTTCCTGGAAGTCTTGAATGACAGCATATGTCCTTCCTGAAGTAATATGTTGTTGGCATTTGGTCTTGCATCATTTTGTCTGTGTATTTGCCTTCATATGTTCAAAAATACTATATAAAGCATTTGCACCTTGATTTTTTAACTTAAAATTATAGCATATATGTTTGTCTATTATTGTACAACATTTTTATAAATCATCATTTTACTACTTACACTTTACTGAATCTATTTCTCTTTTTTGCTTCTACATTTTTGCTGGAAACAACTTCACTTTTACCACTTCCCTCTAATGCTGGAGTAGATGCCCAGGAGGGGAGTGACTTGATGGAAAGATTCAGACAGCTTGGAAATGTGTTCTTCCTAATTGGATTCCAGAACAGTACAACTTGCACTGCCATGCTCAGCATATGAGACCAAAAGAGAATACTTCAAAGGGACAGTGCTTGGGAACATCCACAGCACTAGATTGCAAAAGATATAAAAAATAAGCTACATTTGCTAATGTGTTCCTTCTTAGCATTTTTTTGCAACATTAATAATGGAACACAAGTTTGTTTTGGCTTTTATTTAGGCAATTTGGCCTCAGATATTATAGTCTTGTCACTCTGTTTCAGTAACATAGTGGGTTTGAAGGACATTATAGAGATGCATCCCAGTGTAAGCTCCCCTGGTGAGACAGGATTTACTGTTTCCCTCTAACCATTTTTTGTTGTTGTTTTGAGACAGAGTTCCTCTGTGCAGTCAGGTTGCCCCTGTGTCGCTATGCAGCCCACGCTGGCCTTGAGCTTGCAACCATCCTCCTGCCTTAGCCTCACAAGTCCTGGGATTATAGGCATGCACCACCAAGCCCGTCTTCTCTAGCAATATTGAATACTCTCCCCATTTTCACAAGTGACCATCCTGCACAGGAAACATATCATCATCCATCCAACCACTCCACTGAAGAAGTGGAACAGTTAGATCTTTTCATTTGAATTTAAAAATAATACTGATGAAATTGTTGAAGATTTAGGATACACTGCTAGGAAGACAGCAGTCCCAAAATTCATGCCCCTAATACTATGTATCGATAAAAGGAAACAGTGTCACAGTGTCAGCCAAATTCCATTACCTTGACCACTGTGCATCCGATGCAGTGAGGGTCACAAGGGAAGAATCAGGTCAGAACAGGCAGCCAAAGCAGCACATTCAGACAAACGACCCTAATGTTGATGGCCCAACTCTAATAACTGTAGATGTTTAACAGCAGGCCAGTGAACTGTCAGAGATTCAACTGAAAACTGTGAAAAGGACCTTGAGCAACTGTTGAGTATACAGATAACACAAAGGCAGAAGTCCAGAGATGTGTACAAGATTCCACGGCTACTTGGTGCTTATTTAATCTTTAACCGGTCTCCTGATGGCAAGTTCAGTATTCATTCTAGTGCTGCACCATCTGCATTTCTAGCCCATGTCAATGGGACTTGGCAGAGCTAGGTGAAAAAGAACCTTGGGCAAGACATCCTTGTCATAAAAGGAAGACATCCTTTTATGACTTTTTATATTGCTGCCAGCTTCATATAGTTACTATAATTTTATGTTGCATCCCAGATGCCATATCCAGTTCTTTGCATATTCATCTCTCAGGAAGAAATATAATTCAGTGATGAACTCCTTTCCCTAGTCACTTATTTTTAGTTTCCATGCATGAAAGGATAACTTCAAAGCAAGATTATTTTCCAATGAGATGGAAACCAATGCTCAGTGAAATATGTAACCAAAAAAAAAAAATCCAAAGTGTAATTTGCTGACCTCGACATCATTAAACCTTAGCAATGCCATCACATTAGCTTGTTTTCATGTAACTGTATAAACAAAGTTTTGCCAGTTCAGAGCACTTGGATGTGTTTTGTTATGCTTTCTTCCTCGATATGCAATACTGAATACTTGCCAAGGCTAAAGAGCTACTGATAATTTGGATTATAGGAGGCAGCTGGGCTCCACTACATGTTCTGTTTCATTGTACTTACAGAAATGGGATAATAATGGAGGGCTCATGTTCATATGTTTGGTTGGTTGGGTATAGGGGATAAAGGTCAATGTCATTCTCTCTCCCTAGATCTTCACAGGCTGAATTTAATTTTAACCGTGACACACTGAATGGATCCTATATTGAAGTTTCCAAGGTAATCCCTAGGGAATGGAGGACTCAGGTCAATGTCTTCTGGGAGTTCAAGATCCTGAGGATGAAATACAGATAGAAACACTTTAATTAGGCAAATGGCATAAATGCCGCTTAGCACTTACAAGTGCTAAATGGAATAGGAAAGAGGGAAAATAATTTTACCTGAGAGATTCTTTAAAGTTATAGAAGGAAGAGTCATTTGAGCTGGGCCTGAAAGTGGAGTACCATCTTAGCTTAAGCTGGTAAGAGGAATTCAGTAAAGAGGAAATACCCTCGGAACAGAGTGACTCAGTCACATAGCCAGGGATGGGCAAGTACAGGACATGTGGGTGACAGTGAATGATCCAGTGTGAGTATCGCCCATTATAGTCTCTGGCCACAAGAAAATCTGCTCTGTGCAGAGGGCTTATCTATTGACTCTTCACAGTCTCAAACAGATCACAGTATATAATGACTGTCTGTCCTTAGATTGTTTTTACAAAATATCTTAGACTTGGCAACTCATAAACAACAGAAATGTATTTGTTATGAATGACTCTGGGAAATCCAGTTTCTGATGAAGTGGAAGGCACAAACTCCCTTATGCCTTTTTTTACAAAGGCACTAATCCCATTAGTGAGGGCTGCACCCTCATGACTTACTTATCTCCTAAAGTCTCCACCTCTTCATGCTATAATATTGGAGATTCTTTTATAACATATGACTTTTATGAGAACATATACATGAGACCATAGCAGTGCCTAGTAAGAATGAAGACATGACTAGAAAAGGGTCATTGTTTCAACTGGGAATTTCTGGTGCAAATTCAGAGTACATCTAGCAATGTTTGGAGTCAGGGCCGATAGGTCATTGTAAGAATATATTAGATGGCAACAATGGAAGCAACTGGAGGGGCCCTGATCAGCCCTAGACCCAGGCATGAGGAGTGCAGTTTTTGGTGTGCTTTCCCCCACTGTTCAATCCTCCCTCACACTTGGCTGCTTCTGCTTTTTGCAGGTTTCTACTCTATCTCACCTTTAGCCAGGAAGTGGCCAAGTGGCCAGTCCGAGTCTTTTCTTTGTATTATAACACGCCTTTGCTCCTACCATTGGTTGGCTCAGCCTTTCCTATTTCTATTCCTCAGAGTAGGAAACTTGCTGGCCTGGTCCATTTTTGCATACCAGGCCCACGCCTCCTCCAGCTTGCAACACCAACTGGCAGAGGGCAGCAGGGCTCCAGGTGTGGGTGTCTCCATAGGGAGTGGATATGGTTGACTCACAGTCTCCACTACACCTGTAGAAGGAATAAAATTGTTTGATTTAAATTAATTTACCAAAAAGTTTGAATTGTATTCAGAGGGCATAATGCTGGGTGGCTTCCAGTAGAGCACTGACTGCTGGGTCTATATTGGTGTCCTCAGACTCTGCTATGCTACTGGCCACCAGCCTAGCAACTCATTGCCCTCAAATCTTCTTTACTACACCCTTATGTTTCCACCTCAGTGACCCATTCTCAGTGTGAAGCCATCACATGCTGTGTTCGCTGGGGCTTTCTCGTGGAAATCTGTGCACTTGGTTTCCCTACTTGCAGAGATATGGGAAGTCAGGTATTGTGAGTGTGAATACAAACTCAGGTGTCTGCTCCACCACTCACAGTGTGATCCCAGGCAAGTCACTTCAACTCTGTGGACCAATTTCTTTGTGTATAAAATGGGGATAATAAAATAACTATGGAGAAAATAATATTTATCACCTACTCCCACATTTGTTGTAGGAGCTCCTAAACCCCAGTACATCAAGTAAAGTGACTGTACTTGAATATTTACATATAAGAAAGGGTAATTAGGGTTAAGTGAGATCACTAAAGTGATCTTTAATACCACATCACTGCTATTCTTGTAGGAAGATGAAATTTGAGCTCAGACACATGAAGGGGGAAGATAACGCGAAGACCTAGGAAGACAGCCTTCCTCTCGTCCAATGATAGACCGAGGATAGACCCTGACCTCACAGCTCTAGAAGGAACTGACTCCATAACACACTGATCTCAGGCTTTGAGCCTCCAGAACTTTGAGGAGATAAATTTCTGTTGTCCAGGTCACCCCTCTGTGGTTCTCTGCCACAGCAACCCAAAATCACTATTGAATATGGTTGTGGGGAGGATTAAACTTGTTATGGCATATGAAGCATTTGGACCAGTACAGTAAGGGTTAGCAATTAACTTCCCAGTCTCTTAATCCTGCATCCTCCTTCCTCTTGCTATTATTGCAATGGTTCAGGCATTGCATTGTGTGATCTTTTGCTTCACCTCATTTCCTGACATCAAGCTGAATTTTCCAAACCCCCTTGAGGTTCAGAACAAAGAAATGGAGTTGCGTCTCCCTGCTACCACTGTCTAGCATTTCACATACAGCAAAGAACTTCAGGAACTAAATTCAAAGAAGTTGCCTAACAAAAGTTGAATTAAAATTCTTAGAATAAGTTCAAGGCAATATTTACAAACTTGAAGCAAATTCTGTCTACTAATTGTTTTCATGTAGAATAGAAATTCTTAAGTGTTTATAACATAATGATAAGTAATTCCTATAATTCTAGCACTCAGGAGGCAGAGGCAGGAGAATTGTTGCAAGTTGGAGGCCAGCCTGGTCTTTTCATGGTCAACCTGAACTACATAGTAAGACTCTGTCTCAAAAGCAAACAAAAACCTAAAGATTGTATGCATGCAATATCACTTTTTATACAGTGACATTCTCACCATCCTTCATTCTTAAAACCAAGTTCACTGCATTTTACCATCTAATCTACCCATTTAACAGTATAATTCACTGATTTTTTACATACTCAGAAGGCCATCTGTTACTACAATCTAATTTTAGAACATTTTTGTCTTTCCTAAAGGACCTCTGAACCTTGAATATTGTTCTCTCTCTCCTGCCTCCATCCCTAACAAGCATTCATCTTTCTATCTCTACTTATCTATTCTACTTGTCTATAGTTTATATAAAAAGTTTTTAATATGTAGTCCTCTGTGACTGGATTCTTTTACCTAGAATAATATTTTGATGGCTTTTCCAAACTGGAAATACCATGTGTCAGTACTTCATTTTTCTGCCAAATTATATTCCATTTTATAGGTATACCACATTTTATTAATCATTTCTAGGTGGATCTATATTTGCATTGCTATGACTTTTGGAATAGTATGAACACTGTACTGTGGAAATTCACTGACAAGTTTTTGAATGGATATGTTTTTCTTTCTTTTCAATATAAACTTGGAGTAAAGGAGTAGAATTGCCTGGTCATAAGGTAACTCTGTGTTTAAATTTTTTAAAAACTGCCCAACTGTTACCTAACCCCAGGACATGAAGATTGATTCTTACATTTTCTTCAGAGTTAAAGTTTTAGCTCTTACATTTGGCCCTATAAGTCATCTTGAGGTAATTTTTGTATAAAGTGTTAGGTAGGCATACCTATACCTCTGTTCTTTTGCATGTGGACACACAATTCCCCTTGCACTATCTGACATAACTATTCTTTTCCCTGTTCATTTGACTTGACATCATTGTCAAAAATCTAACATGAGAGTTAATATAAGAGTTAATTTTAGGAATATCAATTCTGTTCCTGTAATCTGTACATTTATCATTTTATGCCAGTACTGCATAATCATGACTACTATATTTGTGTAGCAATTTTTGAAATTGGGAAATATGTACTCTCTATATTGCTTTTTTATTCAAGACTTTAGTCTATTCTAGATACTTTGTATTTCCAAGTGGACTTAGGATCAGCTTGTCAATTTCTAAAAGAAAAATAGCTGGCACTTGTTTGGCATTGTACGGAATCAGCGATTAATCCAGAAAATATTGCCATCTTAACCTTTTGTGATTTTTGAATATGGGTTGCCTTTCCATGTATTTAGCTTTTTTCAACAATGTTTTGTAGTCTATCAAGTCTGGCACTGTTTCATAGTTTTGTATGTGCAAGTCTTCCAGCTCTTTGGTTAAGTTTATTCCAAAGTATTTTATTCTTTTGGTACTCATGAAAAAAGAGAAAATTTCTTAATTTTGGAAATGTTTATTAGTATTGTATAGAAACTTCCAAATTTTTAATGATCTCATATTGTAGATCTTTGCTGAAATTATTAATTAGTTCTAATATCCCTACGTTAGTGGATTCTTTGGAATTTTCAATACAGAAAATTATATTTTCTGAAAATAAAAGTGTTTCATTTCTTTCTTTCCAAATTGGAGGCCTTCATTTCTTTTTCTTGTCTGCCTAGAAGCTCCAGCACAGTACATCAGTCATGGGAGTAAATATTCTTGTCTTACATCTGAACTTAGACACTTAGTCTTTCAGCACTGAATATGATGTCAGCTCTGGGCTTTTCATAAATGCTCTTTATGAAATTGAGGAATTGTTGGGGTGCTGGGTAGTTTGCGATTGTTTCTTTGTTTTTCAATCATGAATGAATATTAGTTTTTTCAGAAATTACTGATAAATGTACAGTTTTTCATCTTTTATTCCATCGATACAATGTATTACATGAATTCATTTTGAAATGTTAAGCTAACGTTGTATATCTATGATAATTTGCATTTGGTTATGGCATACACTGTTTCTTATATGATGCTGGATTCAGTTTTCTAGCATTTTGTTTGGATTTTTGTGTGTAAAATCTTCAGGTATATAGATTTAGGTATAATTTTTTGTGCTTTCTCTCTAGTCTGATAACCCTAACCTTAACTCTCATAGAATAATTTAGGGAACTGTGACATTAAGATACATATATTGGTTCCTGGTTTATAGCCCTCTCTCATAGCAGGTCATAAAAACTAAAATTTCTGTTTCCGAGGGTAGGTCATAAAAACTCTATAAACGTTCCTCTTCCTTCCTGTTTTGTTGCTTGCCATAAAGAAATTCTGTGACCCTTACCTGTTTGGTAAGTCATAAAACCCTCCTCTCCTAGGGAGATCCTGCCCCATATCCTGGAAGGAGGAATGTTACACAGAGAGATTAAGAAGAAAGCTGAAGCATACAGGCCTTTCTGGGATTCTCCACCCAGTCTGTCAACTTTGGAACAGAAACTTTCTGCTCGATCACACTTTGACACACTTGTGCATGCTTCAGTCAGACCTATGCAGTC
This sequence comes from Dolichotis patagonum, assembly GCA_004027295.1. Lineage (NCBI taxonomy): Eukaryota > Metazoa > Chordata > Mammalia > Rodentia > Caviidae > Dolichotis > Dolichotis patagonum. The sequence goes on from PVJX010026687.1 coordinate 7,895, forward strand.
ATGTTTCCTTCCGTAAAATCTCAAAAGCACAGAGTTCAGCGAGTTCTGGGTAGCAGAAATTCCCAGGGCAGGGAGCTCCTGGGAGGCCATGGAAGGTACACAAACCTTCCCGGTACCTTGCCCCACGTATTTCGTCATCTGAATCCTTTGCAGTAAGTCAGTAAATGTAAAAACTGTTCACCTGAGTTTTGTGATATGCTCAAGCAAATGAATTGAACCAAGGTTTGGGGGTTTCTTTGGTAATTGTTGTTTTGTTTTGCTTTGCTTTGCAGTACATTGCTGGGGATTGAACACAGGCTCTCCTGAATGCTGGGCAAGCTTTCTACCTAGCTCAGCTCTTGAGTATTTTCCTGCATTGCTGTGTTCCATTTGCCTCCTTCATTCTCTTAGTGCTAAATACAGTCATGACTCACTTAGCACCAGGGCCACGTTCTGAGAAACGTTGCTAGGCAAATTCATGGTTATATGACTATCACAGAGGCTAGTGAAGAAAGTGGAGAAATACGCAGTTGTGAAGTTTTTTATTAATACATATGTATTTTCCTTTATTGGAGCTCATTAACGTGCTTGATCTGAGTTTGCTTCTTGTTTTTGTCTTCTTGAGAGCAGGCTCGGCCCTGCATGTGCACTTACTGTTCCAGACTAAAAGAATGAGTGTGATTTTAGTGATAAGAGCCTTCCCAGGATTTGCTCCTGGCTTGCAGTATCTTATTTTCTAGCCAGTGTTTGCTCAGATGCTGATAAGCCTCTAGTGCCAAAAGGGTCCTATGTTGCTCAGACTGGTCTGGGTGCAACTCAGGGATTGTTTTAGGACCAGCCTACATTATACTGGGATGAGCCCCTCTGGGCATGGCCTAGTGCATCTACACTGCCTTCCTAATGCTCAGAATTGACTGTGATCTCAGAGGTGCTTTCCTTGGACTTCTGGGCTTGTGCCCTGATTAACTTCAGGCTGCCATGTAGTTTCACTTGCACCATTCAGCTGTGAGCCTCCTTGACTGCCCTTTACCACGGCCTCTATTGTGTTCAGATACTTCTCAGGCACAGGAGCAGCTGCAGATCTCTTTGCCCTCAAGGTCTGCCTTTCCCCTGCACAAAGTCCAGGTCCCCACACTGGACTTGAAGATAGGACCCTCTGGGGGCATGATGCTTCAGCTCTACAGCTGAGCTCTGAGGAGGGTGTTCTGGCTTACTTTTCCCAGGGTGGTGTCTCTGCCCTGTGAGAGCTGGGCATGGGTAACCAGGCCCAGATTCTTGGTCTTCCATGGAGCCTCCTCATAAGCAGAAGGGGAAAAGAGTCAGCCCATCCAGTTTCTCTCTCCAAGTATCTGGGGAGAAAATGCCTGTGGCCAGACCTCCCAACAAGAAATGCAATTGAGGGAAGAAGGAACCTCCTACTTGGCTATATTTGTTCAGAGTATAGGACCCAAAGTAAAGCTTCTAGAACCTGCATTATGGGGAAAGGAAAGGAAGTATGGTGCAGATGCTACTGACTCAGGCTGTTCTTATCAATCTTTAGTATAGTCACCCCTGAATTTCCACTAGGGATTGATTGGTTCCAGAATTCACCTTGATAACAACGTGCATAAATGCTCAAGTCCCTCAGATACAATGACATAGTATTTGGATATAACCTATGCACATCCCTCTGTATAATTTAAATACCTCTAGTTTATCTATATTATCAAATGCAATGTAAATGCTATGCAAATAGTTGTTTAGGCAATGACAAAGGTCTACACATGTTTGGTACATTTACTTTTCTTTTTTCTTTTTTTGATGTTTTTGATCCACTGCTGAATCTGTGGACACAGAACCTAAAAGTAGGAAACGTTGACTACACCTTTCTTCAGTTCCTCCGTTGCTACCATTAGCACAATTTCCAGAGACTTTAAATGACAGAAACAGTGAAAAAAAACTTCCCTACCAGTTTAGATTATACTGAGAAGAGTTTCCACTGTTCCTGTTGCCCACTGGGAACCCCACTCACAGCCCTCTTGGTGCTCCACGGAGGAGGCAAGTGTGAAGGCACTGCTGGGCAGCGTCCTGAGGCCCTGGACACACGTGCACACAGCCTGCACCCAGCTGCATTCAGGCAAGGATTTCTCAAGTACCAAGCATAAAGTAAACGTGAGTAGGCTGGGGATTTAGCTCAGTGGCATAAGCGCCTACCTTGCAAGGGCGAGGTTGTGAGTTTGATTCCCGGTACTAAAAAACAAACCTGAGCAATCTACTCCATCCCATGTATACCAAACCAGTTAGCGAGATCTTATTTCTAGTAAGTGAAACATGTGAGTTCATTTTCTTTAGTCTCACCTCAGTAAAACACTCAAAGAAATGTGTATGTGCATCTAAACAATGTTAACATTTTCACAAATAAATTACCCCAAATTTCAAAATTGTATTTATATTAAAAAAAAACAAACAAACCTCTGACTGCACTACAGCATTTAAAGATGTGTAATTTACTTTAAATTTAAAATTTAGGACAATGTTATAGTATAATTTTTATATAATACAGTATTTTGGACTAAAGACTTTAAAAGTGGGAGAAGTATGTTGAAAGACTTTGGGGTCCTTCAGACATACTCAGGCAAATCACCCAGTCTCCCCATGGGTTGCATTAAAACAATGGAAGTTCTTAAGAGCGGTGGCCTCAAACTTTCTTTTCCTATTTTGTTCCCCACACATTCACATACCAGTTTCATAATTTCTGCCCTACTGCCACGATTTTCCCATATTTACCTAGTACCTGCACTTACGCAACAGTTTTCTTGCTGACACGCTTTAAACTATCTCTTTCTAGGGCTGGGGGTGTGGCTCAGTGACAGAACCCTTGTTCAGCACATGAGAGGCTCTGGGCTCACCCCCAGAACCAAAATAAATAGTACCCCCTTTAAAATATATACATTTTAAAAGCAAACATTTTATCAATAATGTAAATAGACAACTCATACATATAATGAAACAAAAGCTGCTAAAATTATAGCTGGCCAGGTGTTGTGGTGCACACTTGTAATCCCAGCACTTGGGAGACTGAGGCAGGAAGATTGCTGGAAATTCAAGGTCAGCTTGGGTTACAAAGTGAGTTCCAGGCCAGCCTAAACTGCAGAGAGAGACACTGTCTCAAAAAGACATAACAAAACAAAACAAAAATAAATAAAATTGTAGTCAGCTATTGTTAAAGGTTCTGAGCTTGTACTGCTTTCTGTTAAAAACAGAATTGTGAAACAGTGAGATCAGCTCTATTTAATCATTGCTGTTTGTCATGAGCACATTATACATGATGCCCCATTAGCAGTCATAATAGCCGTACGAAGTAGAATGTTCCCACTGTTTTACACAGCAGGAAACTCAGGCACAACACGAGGAGACGGAGGACTCAGGATTTACACAGAGGCATGCTGCAGCCAGTGCTCTCGATTGCCACATTTCCCACCAACACGGAAGAGAAGTCGTTCTGCTGCACTCGAGCTGCTGTGGTGCTTGTGGGCGGCCGCACGCACAGCACGCGTCTGGTGCATCTTGGAAACCCAGGTCTGGGGAGATGACCACAGATAACCCTGGGCAAAGGAGGCTTCCTTTCACACTCAGGCCCCTATAGACACGCAGCACGTGCTATTTCCCTTTTAAAGACTCATATGTTCCATTGGCATCTAAAAGGGCCTAAAAATCCTGCAGCAAAGACTCCTCAGCTTTATTTAACACGGCATTTCACAGACTTACTGTATGTCAGGAAGGAGGAGCACATTAGCATCACAGATGTTGCAAGGAACAGTCTGGGAAACTGGGTTAGGTTCAGTGTTTAGGATGACATTTAGTTCATTAAAATGTATTGCGTATACACAAAAATAAAGGGGTATTTTTTTTTTCTGAAGACAGCTCACAAATACTCAAATCAGGTTCTGTTATCAGATATGTTTCCTCAAGTTGTGTAACCCAGATATTTTCAAAAGGTCACCTGCTTTCAAAAACCCCACACAGTCCACCCCACTCCCTTCCCAGGCAGAGCAATAGCAAATCTCAGCAGGTCCCACCTGTTCCACTGAGGAACACAAGCAGTCACAGGGACAGGTACCTTCGACACAGGGACTCACGGTAAGAGCAGGTTTCATGTGTTAGGCACCCTGCAGGCAAAGTTCAATCAGTAAAGCTGGAACCTATTTCAAAGGTTCACAATGACTCGGGGAAATAGCTGCGGAAGGCAGTAACATTTGTAATAAAATAATGCATTTCTTTTCCTTTTTTTTTTTTTGGAAATGGGGTTTCCCTAAGTAGTTACGGCTGGCCTTGAACTCACAGTTATCCTCCTGCCTCAGCCTCCTGAGTGCTGGGATGGTAGGTGAGCACCACCATACCTAGCAGACAGTGCATTTCCAATCTTCACCACCAATACTGTATTGCTTTTATGTGTGACCTCCTCAGCATCCAAAAGTTTGAAGAACTGTCCCTTTTCTTCCTCCACCATTTTTTTTCTTTGCAGTGTTGACAATGGAGCCTAGGGCCTTGGCACATGGTAGGGAAGTGCCGTGCCACTGAACTCTATGCTGCCAGGTCAGAATTTCCTGGTGAAGAAAAATCAGACCCCAATTGATGACTTATGCTCACACTGTGCTCTCTCCAACAGAGGGGAGAGCAGTGGCACTGGGCTGAGTGCTGTGACACAGCTGTGAGAGGAGCCAGTCCTTGTGAGGCACACCTGTGACACTACTCTTTGAAATCCTGACCACCAAATGCTTCAGCTTGTCCACTGGCGAGGCCATGTGTGACTACAGGCTACCCAATGGCTCCGGCTACATTTTCCAAACTCTTGCAACAGGCCCCCGCCTGGTCTGAGGCTGCTCCTCCGTTCCTGGTTCCCAGGCCCTAGTGGCTCCAGGCAGCGCTTGCCTTTCCCCTAGAGATGCTGCTCCTGTAAGAAGCAGTTTCAGTCTTTTCCTCGCCACATCTTCTCAGTTGGCCTTTTGTGAAAACCAGGAGGAACAGAAACTCTGACCAGGTCCTAACCAGGGGTCTGTGTGAAGATACCTCCAGAGCTGTGGCGGGAGTCCTGCCAAGAGCCCTTGGAAGACAGCGGAAAGGGACCTGCTAGACCTATCATGAATTCATAAGCTTTGATTTCAGAACACAGTGGCTCACTGAAAAGGAGTGTGATGTAGAGACACAGCCCACACTGGGCTGGCATGTAGCTCAGAGGCAGAGCGCTCTCTCAGCGTGTTCGAGGCCCTGGGATCAACCCCCAGCCTCAAGAAACAGCCAGCGTTCCAGAGCAGAGTGTAAAACTAGGACTCATGAGTTGCTCTATGGAGACTTAATCCCCAAACAGATGAGGGCAGGGACCCCACCTCCCATAGCTTAAACTTAAGAACTAAAGATATAAACTAGTTACTCCTGAACTGGTAAGATTGAGACTAAAAACAAAAACAGAAATAACTAAACTCTAGGAGTATTATTGCTTAGCCATTTCTTTGTATTTTTATTGAATTTTTTTCTTTTTTAAAAAAATTTGATTACAACAACAAACTGGGACACTACAATTACAATTCACAGATTGTGGCACGAAAAAAACAACACATGCCATCAGGAATCACATCAGTCCCTTTCCTCTTTATTCATTCAAGAGAGAGTCCAATGCATAAGCATCAAATATGAGCACTGTCATTTTTCTTTTTTCCTTAGAAGGGGGGAAAACATTTATTCTGGCAGCACTTTCACAATTCCAGGAAGTGGCTTTGATACCACAAGCTGCAGGAATAGAAACCATAACAAACTTGGAGGGCATTTGTTTGAGAGGCAAGGGACTCCTTGGTTGGAAAAAGATTCCTCTTGTGCTTAGTGAATTGCTCGTCAGCCTCGGCTGGTTGTTGAGTCTTCCTGGGTGTTGAAAGAGAAAATGGAATTTCCTACATAGATGGCAAAAACTCCTGCAGAGCAGAGTATTTCTGTATCTCCACCCTCTCCCCATGCTGAAGCAAGTTCTCATGCTTTTCTGGAGCTTACTGTGGTCACGGGACCCTCTATCATGCTGACCCTTAGGCCAAAACACACTCAATACCAAGCTTAGCTCTTACACTGCTTCTCCAGGGTTCAGATGACAACATAAAACATCACATGTGAAAAAATGGCAGACACTAAGAACGTGGGCATTGACGTTCATGAAAATAGCAAACACTTTGCAGGCTATATCACCCAAAGGGGCAGCATTTCATTTCACATGGCCTTCTGGGAAGGGAGCCCAAAGTCACACATTTGAATGCTTTTTTCCAAAGACTGGCAGACCTGGTTGATATAAGGAACTTTCTCATGCCAATTAAAAAAACTCCTATTGCCTAACAATTCAGTGGTCCATAAAGCAATTAAATGTTAACATTCAGTTTACATTTACACACACACACACACACACACACACACACACGAACTGTGACCAAAGGATTAACCAGGTGAATCTTGTGACTGTGTTCTAAAAGGAAAATGAATTCTCAAACTTAAGGTGTTCCATTCAAGTATTAAAAACAGAAAACTAGACCGATCTGACTTGGTTTTAAAATCACAGGAAATCATAACTGGGGCTCTGGAGTCAGTGACATTAACTTCCGGGACACAAAGTTTGCCATAAAAATCAACTTGAGATGTCTGAAAATGCAGCCACCTAGTTTCGTTTTAAAATATGTGGAGACTCTGTGCCTTGTAGCATTCCAAGAGTCAATACTTTATAAATGAAGTGAAGCAGTAATACCAGCGGAGTTGCTTTTCTCATCTGACACTGGTGAGAAATGGCTGGTTTTACACATTTTCTCTCTGCACGCGGAGGTCGGAGGCAGATGTCAGCAGTCTTCGCATTCTTCAGAGAACGTGTTACCTCTGCAGCACACGCTGCAGGAGCAACTGTTGGGTTTGCTTTTTTAAGTTTTACACCCTGAGGATTTCAAAACCAGGGTCTTACCAGTTCTTGTCGGTAAATTGTGTAATAAGAGATTCTGTGTGAAATAAATGGCCAGCATGGGACCCGGCTCCCATCTGAAGGCTTTCTACCTGAAGGCCCACAGCCAGATGTGCAGGATTCACAGAGCACTCTGCTGGACTTTAGAATCTGTTCTAGAAAAGCAAGGTACGTATTAGCAGAGCCCCCCGCATGATTCAGAACTGACTCCTGATGATCTTACGTTACTGAAAGACTCAGGTTTTTCTTAGACTTTTTGACCCCTTTAGCTCCCAAGAGTGCCCCATCTTTGCCCTGCATTAATATAGGTGTCGCGAGAACAGGACTAATCCTGCCATCCTAAGTCACAGGCAGGAACAGTAACAAAGAGACAGGTCTGACGCACATGTAAAAGGATCTTGTTGATTACTGGTAACTTCTAGGAGTCAACATTAAATCCAGGGGCTGATAGTTACTTCATTTTTCCTTTTTAAACTCAGAAGGCAGATTAAAAAATAAAGAACAAAAATGTCTCACGCTAAAATAAGAAATCAGCCCCATCTTGGCACAGTTCTCATGCAAAATATTGCACCCAGTGTTAACTGATGCTAGAAGCTTCAAACTGTATAAATTTAAAGGTATTCGCATATTATAAAAATAAAGATAAACATATACATATCTTACACTAGTTACGGAACAGCAATGAACGTCGGCCGATCCCTCTTTCACATTGAACAGAACTGAAACCGAAGTGCTCTAAATACTGCCACCTGGACTGTAACTATGGCTTATATGTGCACAGAAAACAAAATCCCTGAGAAGCCATTCGATTCTTCTTCAAGTAGCGCTCTCCTTAGAGGATCACAGTTCTGAGGTTCAGTTTGTGAAACGTTTGCTCCATGTTCTCTCCCATCCTTCGCGTGCCCCTCCAGGCCACCTCAAAGCTGGGTGCACCTTCTCTCATCTCACCGTGCATGCTCGGGACTCAGAGGGCGTGCCACGAACAGAAGAGGATGGGCCCGTGGGCCCCACTGCTCGATTTTCTCCATGGAAACCCCACAGCCAGGAAAGTCACTGGTTTCTGTGCTTCTCACCAACATTCTTCCTAGATGGGTAGATGAGAAGAAAGCACAGATATAACAGAAGTACATCACAGAATGAGTCCTTTTGTGGTATTCAGGAGGTGATATATGTCTTTTTTATTAGTACATGTATGCAGTACACAATGATCACACTCAAGGTGGGGAGTCAGTACATGTACATGACACATCTTAGTTCTTTTTTTCATCCAGAGAATGACAGTCTTAATTGTCAAAAGAAAAAAAGGAGTGATGGTTTTCTGCACAGATTTTTATTTCTACTTCTAGAAGTCCTTATAAACACATAAATGATCACTCTGGTCTACACAAAGAGAGTCTTTTCAGCAGTAATTTAACACGTCTTTGTGATGTTAAGCTCGGGTCAGCCATAATGCCAGAATCATGCCAATTGATTATTACCACTTATCCAATTGTAATGTCCCAGCTTAACTACAGCTCTAATTAACAGCACCAAGCTAATCGCAGAACTACTTTGCCTCGAAAAACACACATACTAAATAGCTCTTTAGGATTAGACATATAGACGGAAAGTGAGAAGGGATGTCTGTCAGGACAAAAAGCTTGATTTTCCGTGAAGTGTTACAAGCGAAACTTGTTATAAGCAAGAACTTGATGAATATACAGTGAAAAAACTGCTACATCCTCAGCTAATTAAACACAGCAGCATTCAATTCAAACAAAAGAGTTAGAAGACAACATGTCAAACATCTCCATCATTTATTTTGGCTTTCCTACAAACACATGCGATGTGATGTTTTTAAAAGTATTGCGGCAACATTTAACAAAGCACTCATGACAATGAAGAGAAAGGAAAAGGGATTGTGACCTGATTCCCCCAACCCCACCACTCTCAGTGCTGCTTGATTTCATGGACACTGACAATTATGCACCCACTAGGACACCCTTTCAGCCCAAAGAATCACGTTTGGTTCGCTAGAATTTAATAACAGACAAAATCACTAAGCGAAGCTCTTTCTACTTAGTAACAACATGCCAGGAATTCTGCCTTTCACCGTACTGCATTATTTAATTAATTCTCAGCTTCCTACCAATCCCATCAGGTAAACTCCTACATTTTACTAAGAGAGAAATCAAGGTTCAAGGAAGTTAAATAATGTCCTACAGAGAGGGTACCTACTAGTAAGGAGCAGAGCCAGATCTCTAATGAGGGTTATCTGGCTCCGAGGACAGCTTGACAGATAATACAGAGGTAGGATATTTGGGGCTACAGGGATAGTTTCACATTTCTAAATGCTCAGTAGAAGGGTTTGGAGACTGTCTCAAAGCAATAATGTGCTACATCTAAGCTGCGAAGAATATGCCTGTATAAAACACAGGTCTCAACTTGGTGGTGAACTGCAGTCTGTAAGTTTTGGGTTCATGTGGTCGATGAGCTATGTAAATATTTTCCTCACTGCATCTAACGAACCTTTGGAAACACAGACAGTTATGTCTCGCTGTCTGCTCCCCTGAGCCACTGAGAAACACAAGCATATCCAGTGAAGGGCGTGGAGTGGGACTATCCCACCATTCATCCAGTTCAGAACTTCCCCTCATCAGTACCACTTCTCATGTTTGGATTGAGGGGGAAAAGAGCTGTCAAATCTCCAACTTTCTCTGTTTCTCTGTACCGTTCCATCTCAGTAAACTCATGCAGTGCTAATTCCCAAAACTTACTGATTCTTCCTGGTGGAGACCCTATTTACACACTTACTATGCCAGGTATTCCATTTTAATTGTAATCAGACAATCACAAACTTGTCTGGTTGTTTTTTGGATGTCCATTCTATTAGATTCCTGAGGACAGGGTCTGATTTGGCTATTCCTGCATGCTCAAAGTCTGATGAATACCTACTACAGGACAAATGATAAAGACAATGAATGATGAGCAAGATGTGATGAAAAAAATAAACACAGCCAAAAGGAAGCTAAGACACAATGAGATCATTCCTATCATGGCATATTAAGAAGTATCAAAGATATGTTCGGGGAAAAACAACTGATTAGAATGGAAAAGCTTGGGGATGCTTCCCACAGACAGTGACACATGACCTTGGTCTTAGGGGAAATGGGCCTTTATGGGGCAGGGAAAAAGGTGGCAGCCGGCTAAGGACTGAGAATGACCATAGACACTATGGTTGACTCCCCTTGCCAGTAATGCCCAGGATTCTAACTTGAGCCTGTAAATCACCAGGAAACCTTTCAAGACTTGTAAACAGGGATAGATATGATGAAGACTGATTTTAAAAGATAATGCTGACTTGAAGGATAGAGGGCTAGAAAATACAGACTGAAAGCAGAGAGAAAGTTACATGACCAAGTACACTCATGTCAAGCCATGCTAATAAGGTAGGACAATAGGTCTTGGTGACAAATTACATTAGCGAAGAGAAGGCAGAAGGCATTGAAGCTGACAAGAGTTCTTTCTTTCTTTTTATTTAAAAAAAATTTTTTTGAGACAGGCCCTCACTGCAATTCAGGCTGGCCTTGGCCTCATAATTATGTAACCCAGATTGGCGTTTAACTTGCAGTGGGCCTCCTGCCTCAGTTTCCCAAGTGTGGGATTACAGGTGTGTTCCACCGTGCCTGGCAAGCTGACACATTTCTAGCTTAGGCAGATAGGTGCAAAGCTCTACCATTACCTGAGGCAGGAGCAGATGGATGAATAGCTTTGGGGAAGGAAGGCAAGAAATTCAGTTCTGCACTATGAAATCTATGTGACATCCAGGAGAGATGCCAGGGAGGATGCTGGAAATGGAGGTGAAGAGCCGAAGGAAGGGCTCAGTCTGGGGTCTCCGACCCACATGCTCCCAGTGTATCAGAGAACTTAGGCTGAAATCAAAGCTACCGCTGACTGTATTACTTGCATCTTTTATTTTCTGTTTGATGCTTTGCTATCTCGGGCTTGCTGACCTGGAGGGACTTGCCCTCCCAGGATAAGCCAATTCCTAGACATGGTAAATAACTCACCTGCTGTCATCCTTCCACATACAAACCAACCAGTCCAGAGCCTAGACTACTGCCCCTTCTCTGCCAGCTCTAGTCTCTGGGTCACTACCCACCTGGCCTGATCACCCCAGGGCCAGGGGACAGGCCTTTAGGGGGAACCTCTACAGCCCAGAGTGCTAAAATTATTCAAACCCACCAAATCTAAGCCTTATAATCTGCCTTGCTTCTTCCTTCCCACGGAAACCATAATCAAGGTTCCTACCTGTAGGTCCTCCCTCATAACTAACCTGGGTGCTTCCCTGTATAGCTCTCCAAAAGGGTACTTACCTGTGTAGCCTGCCCCTTTCTCCTGGGAACTGTAACAACCTACGTTTGCAATGGCAGTAACCTACTGATCTGTTGGTCCTACTATACTACAGATCTGCAAATACATTACATTTTTATTTATCTATCTATTTATTTTTGGTACCAGGGATTGAATTTACAACCTCATGCTTCCCAGGCAAGTGCCTGAGCAGCTGAGCTAAATCCCTGGCCCAATACATTATATTGTAAAGTACACATGCATGTGAGAGTATCTGGCATCACGAAAACAGAACTAACCCGGGAGTCATAGTTCAGATCCAGCTGGGCGCCCAGCACTTGTGAGCATGGGAAAGTGACTTTGTCTAGGACTCAGTGAGCTCTGCCTTCTGTGACTTACATGATTGCCAGTGAGTTAGATAATGCAGACATCTGTGATTATGAGAAAGGAAGGGCACTGCTCATCGCTTTATTCTCTGAAGACAGAGTCGGCAGACTGAGTCTTAACTGCAAGTGCTTTATAAATAGATCTTTGTAAACTTGACCTTGACCCTTGTGTGGCAGTAGAAAAGAAGAGACACCAATATTTTAATCCCTAGTATATATGTTTACCTGTCTTGGACAGGTGCCTCAATTAATAAGCTGTTAATAAGTCAGTAGGTAGATTTTACCACAGTACGCTATCTATATTTACAGGGAAATTTATTTTTACCTTTATATGCTTACCATTTATCCCTAGTAGAAATGGCAGCAGGTAAATATATTGAGCATTTACTCTATGTAAGTAATTATCCTAAATGCTTGATCTGCAATTGTCAGTATATTATGTGGCAACCTGGTAAGTACTTCCTTATCTAACATGACAGATGTTTAGAGTCAGGGTATTAATAAACTGCAAAAATTCACACTCAAGAAGTATAACTCCAGAGCTCAAACTACCTGGAAAAAATAAATACAAACATTGCTATTAAAAAGCTACATGCTGTGTGATAGTACTGCATAATACTAAAGTATACTTCTTTTTTCCTAACAAGAATGTAAGATTACTGATCTATGTAATGTTATATAGTAAACCAAATGAAAGAAGCAAGCAGTTTTCTACTCCTAATTCTCAAATGCAAGTGGATTCTGCACAAGTAAAAAACTTAGATATCCTAGGATATTCTGCTTTATAGAATCTCTTTATCCATGACTCCCACTCCCTCATTTTCCCCCTCTAAACATTTCAGCTTCTCAGGAAGGCCTTATCACTTTAAGAAACTCTCTGTGCTTCCCAGAGACTTACCCTTAAAAATTGGTGCTCCTAAAGTCACAGATTGGGTACAGTAAAAATGATGGCATAAGGGAAGGAAGGACTATCTTTTCCACTTAATTTTCCAAGAAAGTATGAAGATACCTAAGCAGAGAGGGGAAAAATTCCAGTATCAATGTGGCTGATGGGAGACTAAAAGATCAATGAAACACAATTCCTCCTAGCCCATAAAACAGCCAGGCAATAAGCTTTGTCACTCCTTGAAAAGGACGAAACGAATGCAGATCAATATGATCCATCCCACAGGGCACCTCCACACTGAGCCTTTTCTTCTGAAATACCAGTTCATCCCATCTTCCATGGTTTAAAATTCTGTGGTCGGTGAAAAAATTCTCCACTGTAATATAGCCAAATTCATTTTACTCCACTGCTTTTAAAAATATGTTATCATCAAATTCATGTAGGGAATCTGAGTTCAGTTAGACATGTTTTGCCTGTTTATTTGGTGAAACAAACACCACTGAGTCCTCATTCATTTTTAAAAAGGTTATTTCAATTGGTTTTAAATATCCTTATGTCACAACAAAGTCACTAAAAATTCTTACATAAAGTGATGAACATTTTGAAAATACTTCCAACAGCAATTAATTGGAATTAGCGAGATTCTTGCTTGAATAAGAACTCTACTGTAGATAGGCAATACTACGAGTTCTTAAAAAGGAGTTTTGAAATGCATATCTCAGCTTTGTCCTCTATTGTTATTAGTACTTCCTGGAAAGGAGAAAGCTTAGCCCAACAATTTTCAGACCAGCCCACTTTTGCTAATTCTACAATGCACAGCCTGCCAAACTCAGAATTAACTTCCTGCCTCATCCTCCGCCAGCTCCCGCTACTCTCCAGATGATGGAGCACACAGACATTGACACTAGAGAACAACGGTCAACCGTCAGGAAAAAAGATGCATTCCCACCTCCTGTCTGTTCAAGAACACATGGGCAGACGTGGGGCGAGCTCGCCTGTATGCCCTCAGTGAAGTATTTTCATATGGTTACCTGTTGACTTCTGTCAACAAAATAGTTCAGTAGTTCAGTAGTTCAGTAGTTCAGCTGGGTTAGGACCATTTACCATAGTCTACAGTTCAACTGGGGTAGGAGGAAGATGGTTAAAATTCTTTGGAAAGTGAATCCTGCATCCTATAGGACAAATGAAAAGCAGCCAGCAGGCAGCCACTTGTCCAAAGAACCTTCCGGTCTCTGTGAAATGAAATATTAAGTCTTTCAACCTAAAGAACTTCTAGGAGATGACAGGAATTCACAAATGAAAATCTGAAGAATGAACCTTTACTTTCTCCAGACTTTTTCCACTGAAAGTACAGTGGTCTTGCTTGTGCTTGGGTTCTACCTCCTCACATTCAACTGATCACAGACTGAAAATATTAGGGAGGAAAATGTATTTGTAATGAACATGGACAGATTGTTTTTCCCTTTGTCAACAGTTCCTACAGTATATACATATAACAGAACAAATATTTATAGAGCATTTACTTTGTATGAAGTATTATCAACCATCAAGAGATGATTTAAAATATGTGAAGGGATACTGTAAGCAATATGCAAATACTATGTCATTTTATGTAACAGGTTTGAGTATCTTCAGATTCTGGCATGCATAGGGTGGGGTGGGCCATGGAGCCAATCTTTCCATAGAAACCAAAGGATAACTGCATAATTTTTGCCTTTTGAACATCCCAAACCCAAGACTCTGTATCCCTTGGGTACCTACGGGACAAGTGGGCTGCTACTAAGAAGTTCGGACAGAGGCAGCTCCGCCTCCCCTTATCCGGTTAACAGGGGCTGGCAGCGGACAATCCAAGTAAACCCATCGCTTTTGGATTCACAGCCAGGGACAGTATGTGTTTCTGAGAACTTTAATACTCAAAAATCTATTTAATACCAACACATAAGGCAGCAAAATCACTCTGGAAAGTGCCATTACATGGACTTGTATTAGATACAAGTGAAGGTAATTAGCATGAGGTTTCTTTTTGGAGTAGTGAAAATACTCTAAAATTACAGTGCGGTGGTGAATTGCACAATTCTGTCAACATACTGACAAATCACCAAATGGGGAGATTTGTGGTTCATAAATTATATATTACTGGAACTCCAAAAAATGTATGTGACACAATCTGTAACTTCAAAGAAGTCAGAATCTTTTGAAACAACCCAGGTGAATTTGTTACTAGCTGCATGTTCATTTCATGTCAAAAGTCCATATCCTTAAAAGTCAAGATATTCAAAGTATTCAAATTACGCACATTTCTATTTGACCACTAGCAAAGAGGATAAGAAACCACTCAAATCCTGACTAAGTAAAAATTAGTTATCCTAGGATATCCTGCTCCACAGAATCTCTTCATCCCCAATCCTCATCCCCTGCTTCCTCCTAAGCACCCTAAGTCCTCAGGAAGGCTTTATCTATTTTATAAACTCTCTGTGCTTCCTAGAGTCTCACCCTCAAAACTGGTGCTCCTAAATCACAGATTGGTACAGTAAACATGATGGCATAAGGGAAGGGTGCACTATCTTTCCTACTTCCCTTTCCAAGAAAGTATGAAGATGCCTAACCACAGCGGGGAATTTTGCTCAGTTCATGCAATCTCTTCTCAAGAGGATGCTGGTGGAGACCTCAACCACCAACTACTGAGACAAGTCATAAGGATAAATCACATTTTTCAAACAATCACTATCTACTCCTTATTCTCTGTCTCTCGCACACGGGAATAAAACATCTACAAACTTTAAAGTGAGAAATAGAAAGGCTTGGAATTCTTAAGGCTCAACTAATAGTCACTAGTACTTTTTTTTAATTATTATAAAGTTTGCTACTTTACCATCGTTTTACATCTGGTCAAAGGCAGGCAGTTAAATGACAAGGCTCAGATCTGACCCAGAACTGAAAATAAACTCCTCAAAGAAGGGCTTAGGGTATCTTTCTTAAAGCCATCATCAGATACAGATAAATGACCCAAAAGTAGGGCAGTTATCTCGCTCCCTAGAACCGCTCCCGTTGGTATCTGCTGTCCCAGCATAATTATTAACCTCCTTGCATCATTCCCAATCTTTTCTTGACCTGAAGAATGAATGTTATCTCACTCTGTGTGAGGACAGGGGGCCTGCAGGAGGCTGATAGCACAACCTGTATCTTCCTACATCAGTTCTGCCTTGGTTCTGCCACTGGCTACTGATCAAAGAAAGGCCCAACAGCCAAAGGTAAGGCCTCCCTGGCCAGAGCTTACCCACAGAGTCAGAGAAGAGATCTGAGAGATTTGAGCTCAGTGCACACACACTGGAATCAACTGAGTGACTTCTGAAATGCTCGTGCCTGGCCCCTTCCCTTGGAAATTCTGATACACATGCTTGATGGAGAAAACCTGGCCTTGTCCACCTCCCTACATTGTGTGGAACAACGGAGAACTAAAAGATCACTGCACTGTGCTCTTGCTAACTTGTCTGGTGTTTCAAGACAGTGCAGCAGCCCCAACTCCCCAGTTCCTCTGCTTGCCAAGACACCAAGTCTCAGGAAGAGGCCTAGGCCAGGTGACATAATGGCCACCTCTACTGACAGCCCCCCTTATCCGTCCCCTACAGCCTCCCTCTCCAGTTCCCTGCCATCCGCTTGTGCTGCAGGCCTTGCATGGGCCTGGCTGGTTTGAGGGATATTGGTTTTAGGTTCATGGCATGAGCTGTGGCTGCTTAAGGGAAAAATGGGTGGCATTAACGGGCTTCGTGTCTCAGCATACTCTTTTATAAATGATCCCCAAATAGGCAATTTTCTCCTTGTCTCTGTATTAAAAAAATACCTGGTTAGATATATGAAACTTTCCTATTTAGAGACTATTCCTTCATTTAGAGCTGAGAATTATATCACAAAGCTTCACTCTATTTTATGAGACTTTAGGGACCTATTTCAAAATAAAACTACTTCGATTGCTAGGTCAAAGGTGGTTTAACACCTAAAGGTGTTCCTTTTGACAACCACAGGCATGAGGCCTCTGATTACCCAAGATATTGAAGCTGCTAGGCTCATTTAGGTTTGATAAGCTGTGAGGGGTAAGGCTGATAACATTTGGGGTGAGGGGCATGTGTAAATGTCTTTCTGTGGCAGCAGGAGCCCATGGGAAAACATAGATAATGCTGGCTCAGTGCCACTGTGGTTCCTTGTGCAAATGGGTATTATAACTCCAACCCTTACCCTGCCTATTAAATGGAATGTGTTTCTAGCAAAGCAGTTCACTCATGTCTTGCTTGGCTCAGGGGAATTTACATCAATGGAAAGTATACTGAATAACTGTTTCTCTCCATTCCATACCCAACTGCTCATTCTTATCCTAAGTGTGTGTGTGTGTGTGTGTGTGTGTGTGTGTGTGTGTGTGTGAGAGAGAAAAATGGGGGCCAATGTGTACAAATCAAAGAAATTAGAAAAGCAGTAAAATTTCTGTTTTTTGATCTGCTCAGGCAGGGGATAAATATTCTGGTTAACATGAACTTACTATGTCACCCTGCTTTAACATTTAAGAAGCACTTCAAGATTTCATCCTGACAGAAGGTTCTATCAGTGATGAAACAGATGAGGTCCATGTTAGCTAACACAGCACTCTGAATATAGCTTTAGATAGGAATTTCTCTTAGGTGTTAAGTGATATTTTCCAGCCAAGAGGGATTAGGGATGTTCTGTCTAATAAGTTACCCAATTTGGGAAAAAGGGTGCCACACGCTTCCACTGCAGTTTGTGATAACTAGAAACCATGATAGTGCAGGAAGCACGAGGAAGCTAGGACATATGTCACTTCAGAGATGAGGCATGGCACCTACCACACGGGCTCTGGCAGGTGGCCAAACAGTAAATTTCACAAGATAAGATAACAAAAAAGTCACAATTCTCAAATGCAAACATTATGTAGTCTGTGTTATAAAAATCTTATGGACAAAAAAAAAAAAAAATGATGTGGTCAACCAGGAAGAAAAATTAAAGCCTGCTGCATGAACAGGAATACCTGGCTGGAAAAGTCATGTTGCTAAAAGCACCCACATATGAGATCTGACACAAGATTGCTGGCTGCTACTTTTCAAGGTGTTAGGCACATGTACATTTTACCTTGGTTTAAAGTGGCCTTTTGGTTCCTGGT
>PVJX010026688.1:0-25578 GCA_004027295.1 Dolichotis patagonum
GGAGGGGGGGGAGGGGGAGGAGGAGGAGGAGCATGAGAAGAAGGAGGGCTTCTTCCCTGAAGACCACAAATCCTAATCCCATGGGCCTGGTTTAGAAGCTGAAGACAAGCCCATAGTGAATGTTCTCCTGACATTCATTAGCATTTTAATTCATGTATTTATTTTAGCTAATAGCTATTCTTAATGGAATATGATTAGAAAAAGAATAATTCCGTAGAGCCGTTCTGATTTTATTGTTGCCAGAGCCCTTCTATTTCACGTTGCACTGAACCCCCCGGAAGGCGGGATGCTAAAACTGCAGCTCATGTCCCATGGAGCGGCCCAGGACAGTGGCTGGCAGGTGGTGGCTGTGGCACTTGAGGTCCTCCAGCTGCCCCCTCTGTTCCCTGACACCTCCAGGCTTGCACACTGTGCTGTGACTTTTGCCTGCCTGGAGATTGGGGGGACCTACGGGGCAGAGAGGCTCCAGACTGCTCACAGGGTCTCTGCACTTCCACCTAGGGAAGATGGAGAGAAAATGTAATATCGGGTAGACTTGATGGCCTAAAAAGCGGCCTCCACCCTGTGCTCAGGAATCAGAGGCTGTCGGGGGAGGTGTTTGCCCGAGCTCTGGTCCCCCATGGTCCTCAGAGCCCAGGGGAGGGGGTTGACCCTGTGCCGTGGACCACCTGTCGTAAAGAGCTTGGAGCCCTCGGCAGTGGGCTGGGGTCTGAATGTGGTCTCAAAGAAATTAGATCGGCACAGTGCTCGAGAGAAGTAAATTCAAGCCCAGATCAAGGAATTAAGTGCACACTACACCAACTGTAAAGTGTCCCACTGGGACATTCCCAGGTGACACGGATAGCCGTGGAGTGTGCCTACTAGGAGGGGCTGTGGCTGTCCTGGTTGGGTGCGGCAGCCTCCACTCCTGCCGGGGCACCGTAGACTCATGTGGAAAGACAGACAGCACCGTGCAAGCTTGAGGGTGGGGTGTTGGGGGAGGCATGGAGCAGAACCTGCCGTGTCCCTTCTAGGAGGGCCAGCACACCTGCCAAGGACGTCCACCAGGTGGGCTCCCTGGAGATAGGACTGTGACCTGCACCCCTTGGGCAGAGAGACAGAGAGCCCTTGCAGGTGGCATACAGCTCTGAGGGGTAGCCAGGGACGGAGGGCAGCTTGGGGACAGTGTCCCAGCAGTCCTTCAGTGGCAGACGCTTTGTGTAATTCCCAGCCATTGCTTTATAACCCAGCTCCGTCATCTGCCTTGTGGTGGGGCCCATACTGTGTGTGGATAAATATTTAACCATGGGCTCTTCCAGCGTGGCTGACCTCAGGTAGCCGCGAGATGACCATGGCTCCCGAGATTAACAGCCACGGCCTTGGGCTGGCTCACACAGCACAGTTCCGGGCTTCAGTTGGTGTCAGAGCTGTGCTGCTGACCAAAGGGAAAGCAAGTCTTTAAAGTGACGCTTAATTGGGAGTGTCAGGACCCAAAGGGGATCTCCCAGAGAGCTCTGTTGGACACTAGGAGGGTCTAGGCAGCCCCGGAGGCTGAATTTGCTCTCCCATTCTCTCTCTAGAATTTTGAAGAAGATGTATATCCCCATCAGAGACAGGCTGGTGTTCTCCGGAAAAGGAAGTTGGCCCCGCCTGTCCCTGGAGCCCATTGGCGAACTGGCCCCTGTCCCCATTGTAGGGACCGAGACCATCGATGTAGTAAGCACAGGCGAAAAGCTCTTTATATTCAGAAATCCAAAGGAGCCAGAGATCTCACTGCACGCTCCTCCCAGAAAGAAGAAGAACTTCCTGAATGCCAGGAGGGCCGGCAGGGCCCTGGGGTTGGACTAGCCCAAGGGAGAGGGGCCGGAGACGCTGAAGGTGGAAAGACTGATTCTTTGCTGTGCACCTGTGTTTGGTCTGTTCCTAACATACAGCTTGCAGGAGACTGTCCTGGGACAGCCCGGGGCGGGGCCTTGGGGGGGCTCTACTTTCTCTGGGAACCATGTGGGACCTGGTACCCTCACACTTGCTGCCTGCTGAGGACACAGTTTGCCCTGGTTTTGTGAACTCTGCTTCCCAGGGACATGAACTCTCATCTCTCTCAGTCACAGGCCACTGAAGATCTGGAGCAGATGCCCACCCCAGCCGCACCCCAGTGCCACGCTGTGACAAGTAGTCTATGTACGCAAAGCAGGACTATTTGTACATTGATTGTTTGTTACACTCTGTGATTTTTTTTTATAAAAGGAACCTTAGGAAGTAAATGTATTTCACTCACAACTCTTCATCATTAAACTTGGTTTCGCTCTCCGGGGGACTGTTTATTTTTAATTACTTTGTACCGTGGCCCCCTGCTGTGGTGTCCAGCAGTGATCTGGAATTGCCAGAAAACGTTCAGCCCCGGGCCAAGACATTGCCAGTTCAGACCCCAGCTATCAATCCCAATTTACAAATGAGATTCAGCAGCTCAAGAAGAAGTGAGTTTTTACGAGATCATAAAGCCCGTAAACAGCAAAGCCATGACTCTTGCTTTACGGCCCCAGGCCCTTGTCCTTGTCCTGGCCCTGATCAGGAACACGTGCTGGGCTCACTCTGTGTCCCACAGGTCATCACGCCGGGACCTGTCGTCCACACAATCCTCTGTGTGCCCTGACCCTTCTGCTGTCACAGTGTGGTGGAGGCAGTGACGTCCACCGGGAGCTCACTCACCTATGGGCTTTTCTGAGAGCCCAAGAAGGTACCCAAGGTGGTCTTCTCCTGGGGGCAGGAAGTGATTAGGCAGAAAAGGGGTCTCTGGTGAAGCCTCTGTTATGGGAGAGTTGCTGCTAGATCCTCCCAGCTGTTTCAACAGTGTCCTAATTGTGACTGACCACCCAGCAGGCATGTGTCACCATTCTCGCCTTACAGGCTAGGAGCTGAGGTTTGGAAAAGATAAGAGACTTACATGCAGTCTCACCACCCGAGAAGGAGGAATCCTGGATTTGAACTTGGGTTTCCTCCCTTTCAGTCCCTTGTCTGCTCTGGGACCTCCCTTTTGAAGCCCTGGCAACCTGCGGCCCCCGCTAGGTGCAGCATGGTGGGCAGTGTGTTTCTCTGGGTACCATGGTCATGAGCTCCAGGTGACCACACTGGGATATTAGCAGGTATGCACATCCGAGTGGCCAGTGTGAATTCAGGACAGGACTGGACAGGGCCAGTTTTCCCAGCAGAAAGTCCGGGGGGCAGAGGGAGGATAGTGGAAGAACCCCAAGGATTTGAAAAATTAGCACAGAATTCTCTGCGGAAGGCTGACAGGAAGTGCCGGGCTGCTCAGAATCCAGCCTGGGGCCTGATGCCGGCCCCGGGTTGCTGCGTTGTTGAGGAGAGCCGGCGTCCAGTTCAAATCCAGCCCTGTCACTTTAGAGCAAGACGTTTCCCCCCTTCACCTGTCAAACATGGGAGACTGAGGAGTGAAGATTCTGGATGTTACGTCTGTAGCGTCTGCAGTTTGCTGGTGTGCAGTAAAGGCAGCCTCACTGTTCTGTTGTGTTTTTTTTTTTTTATCAATTTTTTATTAATTTGAAGGTAGTAAAATACAACAGAACAGGATGGAATAAAGCCAATTGAGACAGTGCAGTGAAATTGGTACAGAACTTCACAGCAGGTTACCGGGACAACAGTAATAGGTACCATAGTATATCTCGTTATCTTCACAATAGTTGTTCTTTCAATCAGGTATAGCAAAATCAAAGGAAATACAGAATATTATAGAACTTATCAAAACAGAATATTGAATAGAGCAATACCATTAATCAGGACAAAGCAAAACGGTGATAAAAAATACTTGCCTTCAACGAGATGGTAGAAGGAAATCTCCCTGTTTGCTGTATTACATATGGCCAGCCTCCCCAGAGATGCTCAGATCTCTGGCTCCCACTTGCTAATGGGGCGGAGGGGGGTGTGTGGAGATGGGATGTTGTATCTCAGCCCATGCGGTAGACTCAGCCGCTTACCAGGGTGGCAGGCTGGTTGCTCGGGTTCCCAGCACCCCTGTTTTGTTGTATTTTCGTTCACAAACTTGAGCTACGCTGGTACTTCCACTCCCGCTTCTGCTCTGAATGAAGACGGTTTTCTTGAGGGCTGGACCTGCCGCAGTACAGGAAGCTCCTGTCCTCCATATTCACTTGAAGTTCCATCCCCAAACCGTACATATTAGTATCAAGAGAGTAGAAACTTAACGCACCTATGACGTTTAGAGATGAAGCTTTTTCGAGGTGATCAGGATTAGATATGGTCCTTAGGGTGAGGTCTCTATAATGCAGTCTGGGTGGCTTTTTTTAAAAGAGGAAGAAAGATAACACAGAGATGCCCTCCCTGTCTCTTGCCATGTGATGCCTTCTGTTGTCCTGGGACTCAGGCAGGCTTGGACTTCAGAACTGTGAACCAAATAATCCTCTTTTCTTCATAGATGAGGCTGCCTCAGGTATTTCATTATACCAACGAAAAGCACGCTAGTACACATGGAAGCCTCTTGTGGGAGGGCAGCTCCAGGGAGCTTGGGCTGAGAGGACTTGGACTCAAGTTTGGGCTGATTACTTTCAAGCTGGGTGACTGGGAAATGGTTAAGCTTCTCTGAGGTCTGACTTCCAGGTCACCGTGCCCTGTGAGAGTTCCGTCTAGCTGCACTGACAAGCACGAGCATGAGTAACTGTCCCACGCCACAGATAGAGCAGACTGATAAAAGTCCTGCGGCGGGAATTTGGGAGTGAGATCAAACCTGGCAGGGGATATTGGGGGACAGTTTCGTGCTTTGACTCCCAAGTCTTTTTCTGCAGATTTCACTTCTTGGGCTGCAGACATGCATGTCTGTGGCTCACTGGACACCCGCTCCTGGCACCTCGAAGTATCTCAGCCTCAGCTTGTCCATCCACGACCCTAGCAGATTCCTCCTATGAACCCTGTTCTGCTAAGGGCCTCCCCTCTCCAAGTGAATGGCACCCAGCCGAACACCTACAAGATCAGAGACATCTGTCTGGTCCTCGGCCTTCAATCTGATGTCCAAACCTTGCCGACCATGTGACAGAATCACCTTCACACCTGAGCCCTCCTGCTGCCCTTTTCTTCCTCCTCCCTGGGCCAGGCCATCGTCACCTCCCTCCTCGAAGGCACCACCGACTGGCTGCTCCCCAGGCTGGCCCTGCCCGACCTGTGCACACAGCAGCCCCCGCTGTCCCAGTCACTCCCTGCTAAAAGATCCCTGCAGGCTCCTGACTGCTATCAGGACTCACCAAGTGGCCCCCAGGACCTCCTGGCCGTGTCTGCGCTAGGCCGCACCAGAGATCTGCTGTTTCCCGGCTGTGGGGTCCCTTGGGTGTCCTCCTTGATTCCTTCTGTTGTCCTGGGACTGAGGGCAACATCCTGCTTTGCAGAATCAGTGACATGAAGCCTGTACTGTGCCCGGAATCAGGGAGCCATGGTCCATGTCAGCTAATCTACTGCTGTCTTAGTGCCGATGTCCCATTGTGCTTAGGAAGGCAGTGCTGACAACCGTGCACAAGAGATGGGCACGAAGTAGAAGCTGTTACTCGAGCTGTTCGCTGGTTTCTGTTCTCCGACGCAGCTGCAGGGAAGAGAACCAGGAAGTCAACTCTGCTGCTGTGTTGTGTGAGCCAGTGCCACTCTGGTCTCCAGCGTTTAGCAGTGCGAACAGCAACCACCGTGACAGCCAAAGCACCACAAAGACATCGCCGCAGTTTGCCTGATCTGCGGCAGGCGCTGTCTCTTGAAGCTTTATCCTAAATTTTTGTAATTCTCCAAGTGCCTGGGCTGGCCAGTGTTACCCATCTGACAGGTGACAGGCTGGGAGATAACTCACGGCCATCGCTGTTTCTCGCCCACCAGCACCACTGCCTCCTCCTCCTTCCCCCTGCTTCCCACCCCAGCCTTCACGGGGACTGTCACACACTGAGGGAGGGGAGTCCTTTCTCAGCCCCACGACATGGAACTCACTGGGCCTCAGAGTTTCCCAACAGGCGTGGGGCTGAGAATAGCAATCTTTGCCTTTAACCGGGAGGATTTAGACTGTTGTATTTAGGGTATTTATGCTTAGGCTACTATTTCAAGCAGTTATATTGCTATTAGTTTTCTATCCTTCCAATTGTTGCTTTTCCATCTTTTTCTGCTTTCTTTTGTATTAATTTAGTGTCTTTCATGACTCTGTTTTATATCCACAGCTGGCATATTATCTCTCCATCTCTTCTTTATTTAGTGGCTGACTCAGTATTTGTATCTCACAACTTTGACTTGAGACTCTTCCCCAAACCCATCATTCCCTTCTTTCATTCTCACTGTGTTTTGGATCTAAAGGGTCCCCCAAAGGCTCATTTGGTAAAGCTTTGTTCCCCCAGCTTGATACTATTTGGGAGGTGATGGGGCCTTTAAGAGGCAGGGGTTAGTGGGAGGACTTTGGGTCATTGGAGGTGTGTCCCTGAAGGGGACTGTAGGAGCCCAGTCCCTTTCTCACTCTTGTGTGACTCCTGGCCATGAAGTTAGTTGCTTTGCTCTGCTGCTTCCTCCCATCATGGTATGCTCCTCCCCACAGGCCAACTGCTCATTGACTGAAACTTCTGAAACTGTGAGCTGAATTTAACTTGGTCTCTTTGCAAGTGGATAGTCTCAGGTATTTTGTCACAGTAACAGAAAGTGACTTACATAATCCTTTCTTCCATTGTTATCCACATTTCACTTTTACTTCTGTTATGACCCCTACATGTACTGATACTATTTTATTATCAGTAAGCAATTAACTTGTGAACAGATTAAAATTAGATAAAATGTCTTTTACATTTATGAAAACATTCACAACATCTGATATTGTATAATGTAAATTCGTATCTCCATTTGTGCTGTACTAAGAGATACTTTCAGTCGTTCTCTCCGGTTCTTGGCTCTGAGCTGCACTTGGGTTCCTGAGTATCTTGTGGCAAGAGGGCGTTGTTCTCCCCAGGAGCGCCTTCCCGGCACCCCTGAGTGCGTTCTGTGGGGGCTCAGTGTGGAACCCTAGATAGCCTCAGGACGGGGCGGGTCCCAGAAGGACCCAGTGATTAGATAGTTGGAGATTTCACTCGCTCCATACTCTCTACCGAAAAGTGGGTGGGATAGGGATTGAGTTCCGTAGAACCTTTTTTTCTTTTTTCTTTTTGCAGTCCTGGAGGTTGAACTCAGGACCTTAGCACTGAGCTACATATGCAACCCCTTTTTCATTTTTTGAGACAAGTTCTCAGTCACTAAGTTGCCCAGTCTAGGTTCAAACTCATGATCCTCCTACCGCAGCCTCCCGAAGTGCTGGGATTATGGGTGTGCACCACCACACCTGGCTTTTTAAAAATCTTTTAGCACAATGCAAGGCAGTTAATAACTCTAAGGAAAACAAAATGTTTCACCAAGATGGAAACTTAATTGAAAACACTTCAAATAAAACATTATTCATTATATTGATAGAAATGCCAAATATTTACTTAAAATTATGCTTTAATTACTTTAGATAATTGGACAGAAAAGTGTGTGTGTGTGTGTGTGTGTACATGCTTGTGTGGTCCTTTGGGAGCTGTTCTTGACAAAGTTACTTCTCCCTTTGCCTGATACTCTGAATTCTAAAGAAAAGCCACACCAAAATGATTAAGGTATTAACCGCTGGGCTGGGGATGTAGCTCAGTAGTAAAGTCTTTGCCTAGTGTGCAAAAGGCCCTGGGTCCAGACTCCAGGAGGAAAAGGAGGAAAGATGTTAACTCTTTAGCGGTCCTTTTTAGATTTACAAAACCTATAGTATCTGCTGACCCTCAGATAACACCAGTATATTGTTATTCTTTAGTTCTGTGTAGTAACTAATACAAAGGATGTATATTTCTGTGACATTTAACTTACAGAGAAGTAATAAAAGAGGTTCCTGTAGGTTCCTGAGGTTGATGGCAGTATTCTGGAGGTGTGTGGGGTTGGGGGAAAGACCCTGGATGATAGAGACCCTGGGTGATAGAGACCTGGATGATAGAGACCCTGGATGATAGAGACACTGGTCGGCACAGAGCCTTCCTGCACATTGCCTTCTATGCTTATGTTCCCCAAGATGGCCTTTTGTGGGGAGTGGTAGCTCCCTCATCTCACGGTGCTGTTTCTTGAGTAAGCCTGATTGCCTTTCTACCAATGCTTATCTCCCAGGCATTGGCTTTTGAGTGGTGAGCAGAGGGACTTGGGTCCAGTAATGCATGTGTCAAAGAGCAAAATCGTAGCTCTAATAGTAGCGGGTCAGCATATAGATGGATCATATGTGTAAAAGGGAACATTGAGAAGTTGCAGTCTGTTCTTTAGAAATATGAATGTGACTGTCATTAAAGTAACTAACCAAACATAAGTGCGACCATCCCTCAGTATCTGCGGGAGGCTGGTTCTAGGACCCAGCACAGACACCAAGATCCCTGATGCTCCAGTCTCCTGTATGAGTTGCAACCTACAGCAAACCTGTGCAATCCCCTCATGTACCGCAATCATGTCTTGGTTCCTGCTTACTCCTAATGGGATGTAAATGCTCGGAACATTGGAACTACAGTTTACTTTTTAGGCAATCATGATAAAACCGAACAGTGTATACATGTTCACTACAGGCACAGTTTAGGGGGAATAGCTCACATCTGCACATTGGTTGGATCTGTGGATCTAGGAGCTGAAGATGCCAAGGCCTGGCTGCAGGTGCCTCTTGGGAAAGCCAGTGAGGAGTGGGGAACAGCCAGCAGGGTCTGCTGTCTTAAGCCATGAAATTCAGTTAACTATTTGCCTGTACACTCAACGCCTGCACTGCTTCTGTTAAAAACCTCAGACGCTGTGGTCTTTGGAATCAGGGAGTCTTGGGTTCCTTCTTGGTTCTGTCACTTCCTGAGTGTTTGACCCAGGGCATGCGATTGAACCCCTCACACCCTCAGTGTCCTCATCTGTCACGGACACTGATGTCACTGGGCATGCCAGCTGCGTGTCTAACGTTGAGGACAGCCTCTGAAAGCTAGCTGAAGCCAGTGGGAGAAACACTCGGCCATCGTCTGGAGTCAGCCTTGGACACTGGGCTTGACAGCCCCACGGTGTACTGTGGGACCCTGGACCAGCCCCTCCACCTCACCCCGCCCCTGGCCTCACTGCAGAGGGAGGCTCTGGACTAGCACCTCTCCGCAGTCACCTAAACATGAGACAGAAAGCAAACTCCATGCCCGGCGCTGGCCCTGTGGCTGGTTGGTCGTATCAGGGGCGGACTTGCACGATGTTATACTGACAGCGCATCATACAGAAGCTGTGCGTTAGTTTCAGCCTCATTCTCCAGTTTTAAAATTACATTCGGGAATATTTAACGACAGGAGAAAGCTTTAGTAAGTATTGATGAGTAAAAAAGAAAGGGGGTAGCAGGGTGCAGCCTTCCCTCAGTGTCTGTTCAGGGAAGGAAGAGGAGAGAGAGGTGCGTCCTGTTTTTTAAGTGTAAACATAAATAAAGAGCAACCTCTGGGACAGGCAGAGTGGCACTTGGTCACTGGAGGTTAATGACATGTGATTTTATTTTTCCATTATTCTTTTCAATAGTTGCCAGAGTTATTAAAATGAATGTCCGTTGCTTTGTAATCTAATAACAGCACGCAAAAAAAAAAAAATGCTGTCTCAAATCAGGTATTTGCAATAGAGGAAATGGTTTTGTGTGTACCTTGTTGTCATGGTCTTGGCTTAGGAGTGTCTGAAACCTAATTGGCACAGCCATGGTGAGTCGTGGAGCAGCTCTCCTCACCAATCAGCGTGTCCTGTGTCCAGGTGAAGGGGTCTCTGTCCCCTGGGATGAGGACTCTTACCGGTCCACAGTGCTTTACAGCTGCTGTCCACTGCACGGTCACCACCTGCCCGCTCAGCGTTGGCACTGGATTCTCAGGAGCGTGAACCCTGCTGTAGACTTTGTATGCAAGGGATCTAGGTGCCCCCCTCTTTGAATCATCCTGAACCCCGCCCCTGCCCACTGTCATCCATGGAAAAATCGTTTTGTGTGTGTTCTGGCTGATACACCTGTCAACTTGGGAAATTTAGAAGTTTAACAGAGACTCAGCAGGGTGCCGGGAGCCTTAGTTTGTCAACATCATCAGCCTGTGCAAGAGGAGGGCACAAGGGTTTGGTGAGCGCTGCACCGCCCTGGAGCAGGGGTGGCCTGTGTATAACATAAGGGAGTCTGAGGGGCTTGTTTTCCCCTTTTGCTGGCTGCTGCCTTGAAGTGTCGCCCTGTGCCCGGCCACCCTGCCTGGGAGCCAGCTGATTATAGACTGAAGCCTCCACAACAGCGAGCTAAATAAACCTTCCCTTCCTTCATTTGGGGTGTTGAGTATTTTGTTCCAGCAATGAGAGAAAAGTTACCAAGACAACATGAAACTTTTCTGGTGTGAAAAAACTTGGGGACCACTGATCCAGAAGATTTGCGTAATATTCAGATGCTCACTGTATCAAATAAGGGATGCACTTCCCTGCATGGAACAGAAACATGGCGATGATAGTGAGTTCAGTCAATCGGTGTTTAATTTTTTTCCCTCATTGCTATGCAATATACAGCTGAGGCCAGGACAAGAGTTCCACAGTGTCATTAATGCCATTGTCTACTCAGTCACCCTAAGTTTCCTCATGGTTCCAAGATAACTGCTGCAACTCCAGTCGTCACATTGTCATTCAGGCCATGAAAAGGAGAAAGAGAAAGAGCAAAATAATCATCTATATCAGTCTTTATTAAAGAGTTTTTCCAGACCTCCCCCCTACCCTTAATGGTGTTTCCTAAAAAATCATTACCTAGAGCTGAGTCCCATAACCAATCGCAAAGGAGGATGAGAAACGTCATTTTGAAAGGCACCCCCCAGATTGGGGTTCTTTTGAAGATAGAGGGGGAGGAAGGTTTGGTGGGAAGTTCAGCACTTCTGCCAAATTCCTGTGTGAGCGGTGGGGGACCAGAGATGGGCCGGCCTTTTCTCCTGCAGGGATCAGGGGCCTCTGTACCATTTCTCCCTGTGGGCTCTCACCTCTTCCTCCTATGTTATATAGTGACAGTGACACCAGGAGTGGATGCTTCAGGTCCTGTAAGTGACACACCAGTCACTTTCCCATCCACAGTTGAAAGGAGGAGAGGTTCTTTTGGCTCACGGCTTTAGGGTGTTCAGTCCGTGGTTACCTGGCTCCAAGCAGAAGCAGTGCGGTGGAAGGACGTGGCCGGGGAGAGCTGCTCATGCCACGGTGGTGAGGAAGCAGAGATTGCGAGGAGCCCTTCAGGTCACACCTGCCCCTAGGGAGCCCCTCTCCCTCTAACAGCACAGTCAGTTGTGAACTGAATTGTTGAACCACAGATGAGGGTAGTACCCCATGAAACAGACACTTTCTAACCACCCAGCGCAGGAGACTTTGGGGGGATGTTTCAGATCTAAACTATACCCAGAGGAAACAGAGGCTCAGAGAGGGTAAGTGACCCCTTAGAGTCACAGTGTGGGACCTTCCAGGGCAGAGGTCTAGCAGGTGTGCTTGATCTGGTGCCGAACCTCTTTCCTTCACACCATTCTGACCTCTCTGGCCCAGACACAGAACCATATTCTTTACCTTCCAGCCGTTTCCAAGCAGGAGGCCCCTCTCCACATGGGATAGGGGCAATGTGATGGTTGGAGGAGGCAGGGAAACCCCAAGAAAGTGTCACCAAGGCACCTGCTCCAGCAGGGAGGACCTGGTGCAGGAAGGGCTCTGTGGCCCTAGGGGACAGTGAGCTTGAAGGCTGACTGGCTGAGCATGGGGAGGAGGAGGCTCTGGAGCTGGGGGCCAGGTGGACAGGGGTCAGTGCCCCCCGCTGCCTGTCCTGGGAGGAGAAAGGCAATGAGCTCTGGTTTGTGGACCTCACATCTGGGCATCAGCTGTGTCCCCTCCCTGTGCCCACCCTGTTGGCTACCACCTGGTCCCCTCTGTCCTCCAAGACAGAGGTTCTCCAAGATTCTGCTTGTGGATTCCACAAGATGATATCTGCTGTGATTTGCCCTGAGGCTCTTTTCAAATGGTGCAGATTTACTTTTCCCTGTTTGAAAACTGGGGGAACAGCATGGCCTGTGGCTTCCCAGCAAGTCTTGCACCCCGAATCAGCTGACTGATACAGTGCACCCCAGTTCCCTTAGAACTGTGCTTCCTCTGCTTCGGGGTGGTGGGCACGGGGAGCAGAGATAATAAAATCCAATGATTTCCAGAGGAAATGATTATAAATCCCAGATGGCACCAGGAAAGCGAGGATGGATGAATTTCCTTTGGGGATGAGTCCAGCACTTGACACTGCAAAAAACAAAAACCAAAAACAACCACATCATCATCTTTTTCCTACAACAACTTTATTTCGACTTCCGGCCAATTTTCCTTCCTATTCAGGTGATTTCAGAGTCTCCCATCCCCCAGCGCTGACACTGGATTGGTGGTGTGGGGGTCGTCTGATCATCAGTCTCCCTCAGAGAGCCCCTGGGGATGCGCCACCTACCTGCCCAGCGGTTTGTGGCTGGAGTCAGCTCAGCAGGGCCGGGACGCCCACGCCACCTCCTCAGGATGTGACCTCTTGCCCTACCCTTTTCTGGGCGCAGGAAACTCATGTCCAGGTGGGGTCCATATTTGATGCTGCCCTTGGGCCACCTGCACCCACCCCTGTGTAGCCGCCATGACAGCCCCTCAGGGGCTCAGGCACCGGTCCCTCCGGGATGGTCTCCCTGGGGACTGAACCCCCTCAGCTCCCTCAAAGGTGCTGGTCTCCTCCTCTCCTCCCATGAAACTCTGCCTCACTGCCTGGAAGCTCTGGTTTTCATTCAAAACATCTTTCTGCCAACTCTGTGGCTCCTGGTAAAAATCTTTGTGCTTAGAATCCTCCTGGCTCCTAGCTGTGGGGAAAACTTAGACTCTAGCGCTGGCTGGTCGCCACAGGAAGCTCTGCTTTCAAGACAGGGTTTTGGATTCCAGAGGAAGCCAGTGGCACAGAGTTTACTCTGGTGCTGACCCCGTCCCTCAGACCACAGGTGTGGGGTGCTGCTGGGACCAGGAAACAGGCTGCAGAGGCCAGGGTTTTACCCTGAGCTTGTGCAGGTAACTCAGTGTCTCACAGTATCAGCTGGGGACCCCGGATGGGTTTCAGTGGATGAATCTCTGACAGATGAGGACAAAGGCACTTGTCCCCAAGGTGGACGGGCCTCCAGACTGAGCACTCCGCCCTGGGAGCTGCTCTTCCCCTGTTACCGATTGGTGGAGTAGGGGATTCTGCCCACCCCTGGGGAAAATGCCCATAGCTTTTGGGGAGCTCTCCTAAGAGAACTAACATGCTCACACCCCACTAGGGCCGGTGGCTCATGCTGCTCGTGTGCCTGGGATTCAGGCTTGAGCGGGCTCAGCTTGATCCTGGTTCCATCACATACAAGCTCGTGAGTCCTCGTATAGGATTTAGCTACAGTGCCTCAGTTTCTGCATCTACGAAGTGGGAAGGCTAGTGATAGTATTGCTGTGGGTGTGCATGGGTTGTTATGAATGAGTCCCAGCAGCACAGACACTCTCGGGACCCGCTCCTCAAGGTCTTCCCTCCTTCTGAGCAAATGGAACCTGGCCTGGGTCCTGCACAGTGTTTGCTCGTG
This sequence comes from Dolichotis patagonum, assembly GCA_004027295.1. Lineage (NCBI taxonomy): Eukaryota > Metazoa > Chordata > Mammalia > Rodentia > Caviidae > Dolichotis > Dolichotis patagonum. The sequence continues at coordinate 13,644 of PVJX010026688.1, forward strand.
AGGACAGCAAACAGCTTTCTTGGTTTTCCTGGGCATGTGTGCGTGCCCCCCCCCCCCCCCCGCACGCGTGCACACTTCATTCTCATTCTCTGCTCCCGGCCTCTGTGTCCTGTCCCTGGACAGCCTTCCTAGTCCTGCAGACAGGTCCTGCCCCCTCTCTGAGCCCATGACTCCTGCATGTCGTGTCTATCGGGATGTCATGCACCCGTGTGCCTGCCCATGTCTATCTGTGGGGCCTCTGTGACGAGGCTCCGTGGACGGTGTGCACCATGAGCTCATTTCCGGAGGCTGCAGGTCGGAGGCCACAGCACCAGGGCGGCTGGTCTGCCGTGAGGGCCTCTTCCGGGTCACAGATGGCAGACTTCACGCTGTGTCCTTACCTGGCAGAAGCAGCAAGCCAGCTCCCTGGCCCCGACTCACAGGGGCACTGGTGACACTGAGGAGGGCACCACCCTCATGGTCTCATCACCCACAGGTTACAGCACTGCACTGGAATTAGATTTCAGCATAGGGATTCTGTGGGGACACAGACTCCAATCCATCACACTGGGTGTCAACTCGGTGCCAACAGGAACTTTATCATCATCCGCTGTGTGCCCAGCACCTAGCACGTGGTAACTGCTCAGTCCATATCTGCTGAATGAATGTCTGACTTACCGTCTGGGTCGAGGCTCTGAGTGGCCGGGCTGCTGAGAGCCTGGTGCGTGGGCTTCGGTAACACACACGTGCACAGCGTGCAAGAGGCCTGCCTGGCGGCACCACGGACAGGCAGGGCGGAGGGACGGAGCTATCCCCGCATTCCAAGTATGCGCGGAAGAGAAGCAGCCACGCTGCAGAAGGAGCTTGTTGCCCTCCCTGCGGCTCATCTCTGCTCCAGCGTCATCCTCAAGGGACTAGGCTGACCCCATTTATGGACAAGCGGCTTCTTCTGAGCCGCCTTTTCCCCACACCCCTCGCCATCCTGCCCGACGCACTTCCTGTTTACCGATCTTTGCTGGACGGCTGTTTTATCAGTCTGCAGCCGGCGCTGTGAGCTCAGCTCGGCAGGAGCGGGCGCTCTGGGCTTGTCCTCCGCAGCCCCATCTGAGGTGCCTGGGAGGGGCCTCCGCACCCAGGAGGCTCTCAGCGCACGCAGCAGCTTAGCACGAAGGCGCGTGCAGGAGAGGAGGGGTGGATGTGCTGCTTTCCTTCTGTGTATCCTGATTCTCCCTCAAAAATCTGTATTCCGTCCAAGCAAGTTTTCTTACTATAGTTACACTAAAAGCCTCGTCTGGAAAGTCGAGAGGCAGCTGGAAGAGCTAAAATTAAAACCTACAACTCGTTGGCATGGAGGAGTGTGCGGCACAGGGGCGCCTCAGAGCCGGGCTGTGTGGGAGTGTCTGAAGGGAAGGCGTCCCCGCGGCCTTGCCGCCAGGGGGCGCTGTCACGTTTCAGAGTTCCGGTCACCGGGGAGGTGAGACCTCGGTATGAAGGCAGCGTGAAAACCCCTCTGAGGGGTCCGCACTGCCAGAAAGCGCGCGGGTTTTGAACGATGGTTCTGTGAGCACAGATGTAGCCCGGCCACCGCCTCCATGAGGAAGACAGGGACGACCCTGTCACCACAGAGGCTCCTGGTGGCTCTGGGTAATCCTCTAATGAGTCTCTCAGCCCATTCCCAGGCACCCATAGACCTGTTCTGTCACTGTAGCTTGTTTTACATTTGTTTTAATTTTGTGTTTCATTGACTTACTAATTGTCCGTTTGTGTAGTACACAGTGAATGCACTCATGACGGTAGCTGACAACAGCTGGCTGGGAGCTGGTAACAGACAAACGGCACCTCAGTCCTTCTTAGTTCCCTGTCCCCTCGCCTTCCTCCCACCACCCCCACTCCCTGATCCCCTCCCGTATCTGCAGAGTCCACCTTCCTGCTTCCTAGTATCTCTCTTTTGCTTTAAATTGTTTATACTTTGAGTCTCTCATATAAGAGAAACCATGCAATATTTAAGCTTCTGTGTCTAATCCAGTTCACAGCCTCTGGTCTCAAGGTCATCCATTTTCCTACAAACGACTCAGATTTACCCTTTTTTATGTCATGGTAGTGCTCCATTGGGTAAATATACCACATTTTCTTTGTCCATTATTGTTGAAGGACAAAGAGGCTGCATTTAAGACTTAGTTACACAGTTACTGTGCGCCGTGCTGCTGTAAACATGGGTGTCCACACATTGCTGTGGTATCTTGAAGCGTATTATATAAACACACCCAAAGAGTCCCTAGATTTCTCGTGAATGCCCATTATCATGTAACAGATTTGCCTTCAACTCCTGCTTTGCTAATCATTTTCATCAGAAACTTACATTGTCTGGCCCTGAAGCAAGGCCAGCAGATCGCTGTAGCTGCTGGTTTCAAACAGGAGCCTAAAGAGAATTCTTTCTGTGGTCTGTTGGCCATTTCAGAACTTTGGAAATGGAATGGTCAATTCATCAGAAAAATAGCAAGTGAGTATGGCGGACTTTAGGGGGCCTGCAGTGGAGAGACCCTGGCGCCTCGGGAACTGCACAATGCGGTTGACTCGGGGTGCCAGGAGAACAAGGAGCTCCTCCCCTCTCTGGGGGGCAGCTGGGAGTGTGGCAGACTTTGGGCAGCCCAAGGGAGAGAGACCCTGGCGCATCGGGACCTGCACCGTGCAGTTGACTCGGGGTGCCAGGAGAACAAGGAGCTCCACCCCTCTCTGGGGGGCAGCTGGGAGTGTGGCAGACTTTGGGCAGCCCAAGGGAGAGAGACCCTGGTGCATCGGGACCTGCACCGTGCGGTTGACTCGTGGTGCTGGGAGATCAAGGAACTCCTCCCCTCTCTGGGGGGTTGCTGAGAGTGTGGCCAACTTTGGGCAGCCCAAAGGAGAGAGACCCTGGTGCATCAGGACCTGCATGGTGTGGTTGACTCAGGGTGCTGGGAGAACAAGGAGCTCCTCCCCTCTCTGGGGGGTGGCTGAGAGTGTGGCCAACTTTCAGCAGCCCAAAGGAGAGAGACCCTGGCACGTCAGGACCTGCATGGTGTGGTTGACTTGGGGTGCTGGGAGAACAAGGAATTCCTCCCCTCTCTGGGGGCAGCTGAGGATGTGGCAGACTTTTGGCAGCCTGAAGGAGAGAGGCCCTGGCGCATCGGGACCTGCACCATGTGGTTGACTCGGGGTGCCAGGAGAACAAGGAACTCCCCACCTCTCTGGGGGCAGCTGAGAGTGTGGCAGACTTTCGGCAGCCCGAAGGAGAGAGGCCCTGGTGCATGGAGACCTGCAACGTGCAGTTGACTTGGGGTGCTGGGAGAACAAGGAACTCTTCTCATCTCTGGGGGGCGACTGTGATCCTGCCTGCGTGTGGGCTGAGAATCAGACATCTCACGTCGTCCTGTCCCCCATCCCATGTCCCCCCTCCCCCTCACCCCTGCCTAGCAAGTGGGAGCCAGTGAACTACACATCTTATGAAAAGATTGGATATGTTATTTAGTATGAGCTCTCCACATGCAAAGACAGGGACAGCCCTATGTGGAAGAAAACAAGAGACAATATGACAGATAGTGAAGATCTTTTTATTTTTAAAATAAAATTTAAAAAAATTATTAAAAAAAGAGAGAAACTTACGTTGTGTTTCTTCAAATGCTCCCCACTTAGTCTACTGAGTGAGCCACGTGGTTTTTCTTTTCCATTCTGAGGAATGAATTGTTTTATTTTTAATTTTTTTCCAATCCTGGTGATTGGATGTAAGAGTCTAGCCCTGAGTTACATCCCTAACCCTTCTTAATTTTGAGACTGTATCTCTCTAAGTCACTAAGTTCCTCAGGCGAGGCTAAAACTTGTGATCCTCCTGCCTCAGCCTACTAGAATGTTGGAATTACAGGCATGCAATACTGTTCCCAGCGCAAAGCACACTGATCTTTAAATGTTAAGCCAACTGCGCATTCTTGGGATAAACTCCATTTGATCATGATATATTGCTCTTTTAAAATATATTATATGTATTTATTTGATAAAATTCTCTTAAGGACTTTTTTCCCTGCACGTAAGTACATAAGGAATATTAATGTGTGCTTTTCTTTGTCTGGCTTTGGAAGCGGGTGTTATTCTTCACATCTACATGTGCTCCTAGATGGGGCTTTGGATTAAATGGTTGGAATAACAGAGCTGACTTGCCATGGTGGTGTGGTCTGGCCGGAAGAGGCGTGACCTGGGAGGGATGACCTGGGAGGGCGTATTCCCTCCCCAGACCCTCCCCTCTCTCTCTGCTTCCTGACTGCCATGACGTGAGCAGCTCTCCTCTGGCAGACCCTTCTGCTAAGCCTTCCCACCTTGGCCAACTGCAGACTGAAACCGTGAGCCAAAATAAGCTCCTTCACCTGCACATTGTGAGTCTCGGTGACTGTGTTCCAGAGAAGAGAAAGAGACTAAGACATGAGGGTACTGCTGGCCTCGTGGTGTTGAAAATCATATTCTCACTTCATTTTTTGGGAAGAGTATGAGAAGAATTCATATTATTTACTTCCTTAAAGAGATGGTTGATTTCACCAGTGAATTTTGGTGCCTAGAGTTTTCTTTACTGGAAGGTTTTTAATTAAAAACTCAATTTATTTGGCATATAGAACTAATCTGTTTCTTGTTGAAAACATTTAGTGGTTTATTTCCTTCAAGGAATTTTCTCATTTGGTGGAAGTTGTTGAGTGTATTGGCATAAGATTATTTATATTATTTCCTTACTGTTTTTAACTTCTGTCTGTAGTGATGTTACTGTTCTGATTCTATATTGGTAATTTTCCTTCCTTCTTTTGTTCCCTCCTTTGAAAATTATATTTTAAAATTTCATTTATTTCTGTTCTTACTTTTGGTGTTTCCTTTATTGGGAAGTTTGCTTTACTCCTCTTTTTCTAGTATCTTGGTGAGGAATCTGAAGTCTTAGATTTGACACATTTTTCTTTTATAGTAAAACCGTGTGTGCTAAAAATTGTACCTTGAGCAAATCTACAAAGATGTTAAAGACATGCAACAACGTCTTTGTCATGTTGGGGATTGATCCCAGAACCTCAGACACGTGCTCTATCTACTACTGACACACACCCTCATCCAAGCGACGAATTTTGACAGTGTCAGTCCTGAGAAGGGTTCAACTGATTTCTTACTCCGTTAATTTGGCATCCAAATTTGGTTTTCCGTGGTTGGATGTCCATCATTTTGTCTTATTAGGTGCTGGATATTTTTGCATTCCTACACAATAGCAATGGTTTTGAGTTTTGTTCTAGGAGGTGGGAAAAACTTGGAAATGCCTTTTGGTCTATTTTTAAATAATTTAATCAAGAGGGTTAGAACAATATTTAGTTTATGGCTAATCATTACCCACTATGAAGACAAGATCTTTCTGGTTTCTACTGAATGACAGAAGGACCCAGCCCTGTGTGAGCTCCAAAACGCTGCTCTGCGGAGGCCTTTCTGGTGGTTCTCTTTCCGATCTCTCGGTGTTTCTCTCCAGCAACTGCGGATAGCACTCTGCTCTGCAGCGGGTGCCTTCTGCAGTTCCCTGGAGTCTGGGTCTTTATATCACTCCCTCTCCACACTCTGACGGTCACCTCCCGCCGTCTGGTGCTGCCCAGGTTCTGCATGGGCCCCTTCCCTGTGTGGGACAGTTTCTCAGCGCAGGGCAGAAAGCAGAGCTCTTGTAGGACCACTTTGTCTCCTCCCTGTCTCTTAGCGTCCCTATCCTTTGTTGCCTAATGCTCGACATCTTGAAGGCTGGGGTTTTGTATCTTCTGTCCGCTGGAAAGACTTTCATAGGTAGGAGGGCAAATCGGGGTCTTGTTCCGTCTCACTGGAAGCCCCAGGGTAGTTCCCACTTGTCTTTCTTAGAGCAAGTTATACACATTTTCACATTTTTGTTCTTCCTCTGTGAATTGCCTGTTCATTTCTTAGCCCATTTTTCTTGTCTAGAGTTTTTCTTCTCCTTATGATTTTGGAACTGTTTGTGGAGATTTATATACTAGGGATAGTAACTGTAGTTATTGTGATTTAAATCCTAAATATTTTACCAGTATAATCGTTGTCGTTTTAAGGATTATGTTTTTGTCATACAGATGTTTTTAAAGTTTTTATGTAAAAATATTTGACCTAATTGCGTCTGTATTTTTAGGTGTATTTCTTAAAAAACAAAACATAAATAAGCTCATTAGGTGGTAACCAAGCAATGCAGATAAATTCTATAAGCATTATGGGAATAAGGGGCAGTAAGAGTCTGACAAATAGGTGAACTGTCCATAGTCACATCTTTTTTAGTGACGATTATCTTAGAAATAAATATGTGCTGAATATTTGCATATACTTGTGTTTTAAATTGGTTCCTACAGTTGCATAAGGTGAACTCTGTGTGCTGCATGCAATCATTTCCCTTTTCCAAGTTCTCATGGTAGTGAAAGGGTCCACAGAAGAAATTTTAACGAAGGAAACTCACAGAAGCTGGGGGAATGGTCAGACAAGGAAAGGAGCCACCATTCCCCTGAGGACCTGGCAGACATGGGCCGAAGCATGACTCCATGGGAGGAAGGCTGTGGTGGCTACTGTCATGCATGTGTGTCATACATTCATCTTTGAACCCTTTCTCAGTATCTGGAGTTTTCCTCCTTATGAAGTATGCCATGGATTGAATGTTTGTGACTCCCTCATCCTCAACTCACACACTAGATCTCTGGTCCCTCCTCCCCGCTGTCATGGTATTAAGAGGTGAAGTCTTTAGGAGGGATGTTAGACAGCTTTCTGTTATTGTAACAAAATACCTGAGATAATCAGTGTGAAAAGAGGAAAGGTCTATTTAGGCTCACAGGCCTTCAGGTGTCAGTCCATGGTTCACTGCCCCATTGTATTTGGCCTGCAGTGAGGTGCACATCATGGTGGCAGTGGAGTGGGGAAGGAGGAAGTTCATCCTGAGGAGCACAATGGAAAGAAACAGGAAGTGAGAATCTCAGCATCCCCTTTAAGGACACGTGCCAATGACTTAACTTCCTTGCACTAGGCCCCAACTTCTCCAGGCCCCCACTTCTTAAAGGTGCCACCTGAGATTACCATGGGCTGGGGACCAAGTCTTCAACTCACAGCCTTTGGGGCCAGTCCAGACTCACACAGTGGCAGGAGATGACTGGGTTTACGTGACGTCACAAAGGTGGCACATGGTGATAGGTCACAGGAAGGTCACATGAGGACATAGCAGGAAAGAGGCCAACATTTAACCATGTAGGCTCACGGATTCCAGCCTCTGGCCTCCGGAGCTGTGATAAATAAATGCCACCCAGTCCACAGGACTTAGTGACAGGAATCCCAGGAGATGAAGGCCGTATATGAAGACATCAGTGACTGTCCCCCAGCTACCCTGGCCACCTAGGTAGACAGATACGCAGGGCTCACAGATCAGACGCGTTCCTGGCTTGAAAGAGAGATGACCAGGTGATGGACACACTGGGACACCCTCTCTGGTGAGGGCAGCAGGAGGGCAGCAGAGAGTGATTGGCTGTCAGCAGCATGAGTCCGGACATCTGTGCTCCGGGGATACGGCGGTGGGCAGTCCTCACGGGAGGTGGCAGTAGGCTTCACTGGCATTGTTTCTGCACATGGCGGCCACCAGACCAGGCCCTCTGTGACCCATGAGGTCCCTGATCTCTTTAAACTGACACTGAAGGGATGTGTGATGCATGCCCATGAGCAAAGCCTCCCCCTGGGAACGCATTTGATAAAATGTGACACAAAGCAGGAGAAAAAAAAGAAAAAAAATTCTTCTTGTCTTCCCCAAATAATGAAGATGAGACAAAACAAAGCCATTGTCCACTGGGGCAAGCTGTTTCCTTTGTTCATTCTCACAGGAGTCTGATGTGTCCCTGCTAAGTGAGCGGTCACCATGAGCGGTCACCGTGAGCAGCAGCAGGAGGAAACCAGGACACAGGATTCGCGGACCTGTGGCCCATTCAGAAACACAAAGCCCCCAGTGCTCAGTGCAGCCACACCTGAAAACCATCCTGTGCTGGCAGCGCAGAGGCGAGGGGTTTGAAATGACTGAACAGGAAACCCAAACTGTGAATTTCATAAACTAGCAGAAGGCAGCTTTCCCCACCCCCACCCCAAGGAGCTCACAGGAACTGGGTTAGCACCGAAGGGCAGGCAGTGAATGAGAATAGGAATGACGGTGCTCTGGAAGGAAAATCTTCAGAAGTGAGATTAACCCCCTCATTCCCACTGCTGAGATAGGGGCTACTTTAAACCCTAATGGTCTCGCAAACTCCTCACCACCCACCTTGATCTGGTGCCACTCCATTTTTGAAGCAGACGATCTATTCATCCATCCATCCATGCATCCATCCAGTCATCCACCCATCCATCCATCCATCCATCCATGCATCCATCCAGTCATCCACCCATCCACCCATCCACCCATCCATCTCCTTGTCCATCCATCCATCCATCCATCCACCCAATGGGTCAGTCAGGCAGTTAATCAACAGTCATGGGTTTTCTGCCATGTTCAAGGCTGCAGTCTGGAATTGTGCACACAGCAATGCACAGCACCTGGGAAGCCTCACCCTTTCTGGGTCAAGTGAGCGGCCACCTTCAGTCCTCCTCCCACGGCCTCTGCACCTCATATAGACACTGAGATTCAGATCCCACAGCCCACAGGCCTCGCCCCACACTCCTCTCCAATCCCACCTCCTTGAGCAGGAGGGATTCTGGGACACCAGCTCTGCTTGGGTCTCCAGCCTGCTGGGCTGCTCTGCAGCCTCTGGACTTTTCAGCCTCTCTACCGGAAACCTCTTGTGGGCACCTACACACATCATTTGCACTCAGGCTGATTTTCTGGATCAGGCTGAAGGGCACACGGGCTCGGCTCTGTGTGCCTCAACCGACCCCAGATTCATCTGCTCACTGCTGCGGAGCCGTGGGGTGGGTGGGCAGAGTCCAGCCTCCAGCCCCAGCCCACCTGGCTTCCTGCTTACTTTCTCTCTAGTGCCATGGGCTTGGGCAAATGACTGGGCTCCTCTGAGCTTTGGGTTCTTCTGCAGGGCGGGGAGGTAACCATGCCCCTCCCTAGGGCTACTGTGAGAATCAAACTCGACAGTGCCCCGGTGCCAAAGGGTTTCTCAGATTACTGTACTTAGTGCATTGTGGGTTATCGCAATTCGTATTATCAAGACAGTGCAGGAAGCCTTTTGGTCCCATAGTCCAAGTCCTAAGTTCTTAGTTCTCATGAGATAGTATTAATGCAGTGTTTGTAAAGCAGGAAAACCTGATTAGACTTACTCATGGATGAGTATAAACATGGAGGGAGAGGGGAGGAGGAAGAGCAGGAGATGTAAAAAGAAAGAAGATTATATATATATATATACCAGCTCCTCATGAGGAATGTAATCACTGTGTACTTCAAACATGTGCTAACAAAAAATTAAATATACCTGTACCCAGGGCAAGTCTGAAATATTTTTTCAACAAGAATGCATCTTATGGGCTGAGGATTTAGCTCAGCAGCGTAACTGCCTGCCTGGCAAGCACGAGGTCGAGAGTTCAGTCCCTGGTACAAAAAAAAAAATGCGTCTTACAAGGTGACCAGATGCCTACTAACCTCAATCATTACAACTTGCCAGAAAGTCTAGGAGTTGAAAAAGTCGCACCAGTTGTCGTCTGAGGGTATGAACTGGCGCGCGCGGGGGGGGGGGGCGGCTGTGGAGGTGCCTGGAGGTCTTCCGCACACTTCCGCACACAGCCCACTGTGTGGGCTGCAGTTAACGCTGTGGCGTAGGCTGCAAACCTGCCAGAAGCCAAGATTCTAGAAGTCTTTTAGCACTCAGCGCCCAGGTAGTAAATAGTTGAGGGCACGAATATGCTGATTTGCCCAATGGTAGCGATCAGTTCCCTAAGCACACGGAAACGTCACGTGGTACACCTTATATACAATGATGAATGAGCTAATAAATATCCTAGGGACTCAAGAACAAGCCACACAGAAAACTGCACACTGGACTGTGGAAGATTCCTGAAATGCTGCTCAGGTCCTAGGCCCTTCAGGGGCTGCTGCGGAGTCTGCCTTGTGAAGTGAAGCATTGCAGGGGAGAATTAATTACCTTTTAGTCCTTTGGGTTTTCCTGTGTAGCGTTAGAAGCCCAGCATCTACTGGGGTCTCTGCATGGTAGGGACCTCCTCTTTAAAGGCACTGCATATAATGACAGGTTGACATTAAGTGATGGACCTTAAACAATTCTTAGCTTGCACCATTCTGGAGAAGGATTAATCAGTTCTCCCCATTCCACACTGTTAGGGACACACAGGCTTCCTAGACAAGCTCCGGAACACATATTTCCCATCCTTAGGGTGACATAAAACCTCAGTCCCACGGAGTACTCTTAATCACTCAGCTCCTGATTTACGTCATCGTTCCAGAATTTATTAAGTGTCTAGTATGCTTCTAGCACCAGGCTAGTGCAGATCATTAAGATACGACCTAGGGAAGAGCAGAGTGACTGTTGTCCAGTGTGCCACTTGTTACTTTGTTTATGAAGAACTAGGAGAGAGGAGTGAGAAGTTTTCGAACACAAATAAATGGGAACTAGTTAAGAAGAGGGAAGTGCTAGTCACCCTGGTTCCCCATTACCACTGTCTAGAGGTATCAAATTGTCACTCTGTAGCCTGTAACTACGTGCCATTATCATGTTAATGGACTTCAAAAAATTTTTACAAAGGTATATTCTCAGCCTGAAGGAGCTCACGATCCAGCTGGCTTCACAGAATTTTTGATATATTTTGAATGTGAGTGACTAATAAATGGCTACAGAAAATTCAGCAGGATTTGCAATAAGAGACTTTTTTGGGGTGCAGAATAGAGAATGGTATCATGAAAAATCAACTGGTGTCTTGCAGGCAAATTCCCTCCCCACTTTTGTTGATCTCCAGGTTTTAAACTAAATGACACCACGGGAGAGTGGCAGACAGAGGTAAAAGCGTCATCGTTACAGCCCACACTGGCCCGTGCATCTGAGCTGGCAGTCGCCACAGGTTCCTCCTAATTTAGCCCCTGAACTCAGAGACCACTGGCCAGCACAGGTCTCTGGGAGGGAGTGCTGAGACCCACAGTGCTAGAGGTCACTCTCAGGACCATCCTGGGGGAGCCGGAGAGAAATTCCCTCACTTCCACGGAAGCAGGACGAGACAGTGTTGAGGGTGCTGCTTTCCAAACCAGGTTAGCGTCTCACGACCACCTAGAGCAGAGTCGCAGACACAGGAGACCCGTAGGAGCAGTGCTGTGAGAAGCGAAAGAAGAGAGGGGCTCTTGATCAATCGCCCGGAGGGCCGGAGGGCCGGGGCTGGCAAGCGGCCGGCTTGCGCCGTGCCTGGTGTGGCGGTCTGTTACAGAAGGCTGGCTCTGGATGGGTTAGGGACCCAGCTTCAACACCCTTGGCAACAGCGACGGCAGAAATAATGGTGCCGCTGCCGTCACAGCCAGGGTAACATCTCCAGCAGCACCACAACAAAGGGGCATCCATCGACCAGAATAACAGTGACAACAGTGGCCGTGACCGCAGCATTAACAGGAACAGCGGCTGCTGCGGCACTAAGGACACCGGCAGTAAAGACATCAGAAAACACTACCAACAGCAAGTGTTGGAGAGGCTGTGGGGAAAAAGGAACTCTTCTGCACTGTTGGTGGGAGTGTAGACTGGTGCAACCACTGTGGAGGTCAGTCTGGAGATCCCTCAAAAAGCTGGGTATGGGAGTCCCATTTGACCCAGCTATTCCGCTTCTAGGCATATTTCCAGAAGAACTGAAAACATCGTACCACAGTGATTTATGTGCACCCATGTTTATAGCAGCACAATTTGTAATAGCCAGATCTTGGAAACAACCTAAGTGCCCATCAACTGAGGAATGGATAAAAAAGTTGTGGCATTTT